>JALLAP010000167.1:0-18473 GCA_036939355.1 Thalassiosira profunda | reverse complement strand
GCTCCCTCACGGGCTTGAAACGATGGGGAGGGGAGCCTTCGGAGGTTGTCGGAATCTGAGGAGCGTGTCGATTCCTTCCACTGTCCCTGCAATCGAAGCGTATACCTTTGCGGACTGTCACAAAGTGCAGGAGATTGAGCTTTATGAGGGCAGTCAACTGGCGTCCCCGGCCGGACTGCGGGTATCCAGACATTGCACCATATTCTGTGAGCGCTCATTTGTTGATTCATGCGAGAGATTGGAGAGCTTGGTGCTCTGCGATCAAGTGCAGTACATTCATCGGAATGCGTTCCAAGCAAGCCGCAGTTTATTTGACAGTGCATCAATTGACATCCCCACCCCGGTCTTTGCAGTTTCATCCATAGCTGACGGTCGGCGCCATTGTCGTGTACTGAGAGATGTGGCTATCACCGCCGAGGCGTCCAGATTCGGTGTACCCAATTGGACTTGGGTCATTGTCTCAAAGTGGGCGAGAAGTATGAGCACCACAGGCCTCACAACGGCCGAGGAAAAGATCAACGAAATCATTGACAGGTATGAGCTCATTGATGTGCGCCGAGGACTGTCACCCTCGGAGAAGTGTATCGTGGCAGCTGACTTTTTGCTGCGAAGTGAATTCTTGTCTGAAGCTACCTCGATCCTCGAGCTCGCAATATGGAAATCGAAGATTGATGAGTTGATGCCGCAAAACACTGCTCAGAATGACGAGGGACGCGACCAACATACGGCGAGGGGCAGTGTTTTGCTTAGAAACCAATGTCGCATCGATTCTGGAGCGCACATCATCTTGCCGCTTGTCATACCTTTCCTGAATGAAAAAGGCTGCAGAGGCATCATCGTAAGTGGGGAGGCGTTTGATGGATTCGCTGAGGAATCAGAAGATTACTAGTTGCATGAAGAAACTTGTCACAGAGCATCCTGGTCAACACTGCAGTCGTCTCATTGCTTCATCAAAATCATCGACGGCGACGCGCCATTGAGTCCGCAGAACCTCACCACATCGCACATCATTAGAAGGTCCGCCCCCAATATCCCGCCCACACCGTCTCCTTTCAATGCTTCCAACACAGGCAAATCACTGATGTCCATATCGCTACTTTCATTGTCCCCGAGTCCAATCCCCGGGCAAAAGTCTCCCACGGCGTTGTTTTCGGCCACCAAGTTCCACCTACGCTTCAGCTTGAAACGATGAGTGAGCTGCAAGGCCATATTATCCGCGCCCATCGCCCCGATCGACTCTCGTATTGGTTCGATCTGGGGCGAGGAGGACGACAGGCGCATGTCCGCGACGCCCTTCCAATTCAAGAAGCTGGACGCTGCGCCGGTATCCACAATAAGCTTGACCGGGCCGCGCCCGTCCAATGTCACGTCAGCGGCGGGAATGCGGAGCCTCGTCAGCGACAGCGGGCCCCGGGCGACCACGTCGTTCACGTTGGGTATCAGTGGGTTGGGATCCGACTTCGACAATCGTAGCTCGTTCGTTGCAAAGTCAAAGTCCACGCATGCAAATTGATCCAAGAAAGAGAGTCCCCAGATCCCGTCCAACCCCGACGGCAGCGCACCAATGTCTTGGCAGGCCGCCATGCTGACATGATTGACCTCTGCCCCGCCCACCATCAGTTTCGTGTAGCTGTCCCACTTGGCCACGGCCGCTCCTTGCGAGCCCCCTGCCATCGTCATCGTTGCCCCGACATTGCTCGCAGTTTCGAGTATTCCGGGGATTTGCTGATTTGCTCTGGCGACGGCAGCGGGAGACAGTACCAAGCCCGAGCACGCCGTATCTACGAGCAGTGTCAGATCCACGGATTTGCCATTCTTCTCCAGCTGCACCTTGATGGCGGCGTATTTTCCTGCGGAGGGTCGGATGTAGATGTCCTCTGCATTTTGGGCGGCCACCGATTTGGACGTTTCGAGTTCGTGATACACGAAGGGCGCCGCGATCGTCCACGAACCGGATGCAGCTGTAGCAGCCATGTCGTCTACAGTATCAGCAGCATCATCGTCGTCGTAGGTTCGTCGCTTCTTCTTCTTTTTCCTCGGATTGTCCGCAGCACCCGCATCGCCAACGCTCGTCGTCCCTCCCAACCGAGATTTGTAAAGACGCTGCACCAACTCCTCCTTCTCGAATGCATCTCTCGTGGACACGCCCAGCGATTCCAGCTCAGATTTGAGCTCTTTCACCCGCAGCGAACGCAAAGACTCGAGCAGCTGCCGATCAGTCTCGCCCTCGATGTTGCTGCCCACCGCTTGAGAAAGCTGCAGCAGCGGGGCAGGACGAGGGCGGTGCACGAAGGCCGGCGGCGCCAGACCACTGGCGAGGGCGACGCATTGCAGCGCCGCAAAGGCAAGGGGCAGAAGGCGGGGATGGCGGCGCCGAGGCATGGTGTCGGTTTTATGAGCGGAGAGCGGAGCTTGTGGCAACGCAGGTGGCAACGTCAGCGAGGAAGGAGAAGCTGGCCGGCTGGCCAGCGTTAGCTATTTTACGTGTACGTGTAGGTAGCAGCCCGGCGCTTCACGCACTCATCTATCGCTTCATCACCCGAGATGTCAGCCCCCGAAGAGGGCAGCGCCGCGGAGGTTGATGCGCTTCCTCTGCTCCCGCGATCGTCGCTGGATGCAGGTCTTGGTGCCGGCAGTTCGTACGGCGCCGTCGAAGAAAATGATGCACATGATGCACATGTGCGCGTCTACTCTGGAGGGGGCATCAACCATGCGCACGCATACTGCGATGCTGCGACGGACCCATCACGTTCACGCGACACCGATAGGGAGTCGCATCGCAGAGTTTCCTATTGGAACCTCATGAGAGACAATGAGAACTACCGGTGGTATCTGCTCAGCTATTTGGTGACACACGCCGGCGAGTGAGTTGCAAAAATCGTTAGCATCTGATGTGATTGCATTGATGTATCGACTCGTTGATCTGATGCTTGCCGCGAGGGCAGGTGGTTCACCTACGTCGCCTCCATCGCCGCCATCGAACAAATACAATCTGCAAACAATATGACATCACGAACCTCGATCTCCATTCTCGTCTCGCTGCGCCTCCTCCCAAGTGCGTGCTTCACCTCCATCGGCGGAGTCCTCGCCGACACCTACGATAGACGAACGATGATGTGGCTATTGGACTTATTGGGATCACTCGCGGCGTTGCTCTTCCTCGTGGCTTATTATTGGAGATCGATCATCGCAATCTACGCAGCTACCGCCTTGCAAATGACAGTTGCGGCATTGTACGAGCCGTCTCGCTCGGCCATCGTTCCCATGCTGGTGACTAATGAAGCGAGTCTGAAGAAGGCGATGACGCTATCCGAACTCTCGTGGAGCTTGATGACTGCAGTTGGCAGTTCGCTGGGAGGGTTGTCCGCTGAAGGCCTGGGCATATCCATGTGCTTTTGCATCGACAGTGTGTCGTACTTGATAAGTGCTGTATTCATTTGGAGGATTGAAGGGAGCTACGTTGCATCCGAGTTCGAATCCGAGCCGGGTGCCAAATCCAGCAATGACAATAGAGGGGAGTCAGTACTATTGCCATCGCAATTCACGAGGCTGTTTGGGGAAGGATTGGTCTATCTACGCTCGAAGGCATGGGGGCCGTTTGTGTTCTTCAAAGCGTGCGCGGCTCTCATCTACGGCTCCGCCGATGTGCTGAATGTCACGTTTTCGGAAAGGAGACGAGACGGTAGAGAAGACGCAATGGAAGGGAGCAGCCATCGCTTGGGGATGCTCTTTGCTTTCGTCGGCGTAGGATGCTTCCTTGGACCTGTCGTTACGGACTTTTTCACTCGCATGGACAATGTTCAATCTCTGGAGAGGGCTTGCCTGGGGTCGTTCCTCCTGATGGCTCTGGGTTGCTATGGCTTGTCTTGGGGCGAAAGCTTCTGGTGGATCTGCGCATTCACATCAATTCGTTCGGCAGGTTCGTCAGTAGTGTGGGTCTACTCTTCACTACTATTGCAGAAGTTCTCCTCTGCTAGTATGTTGGGAAGGACCATGTCAGTCGACTATGCCCTGGCAACGCTCAGCGAAGCATTCAGTGCAATGTCCGGAGGAATATTGCAAGACAGTGCTGGGTTGTCGGCAGAACACGTTTCTTTCCTGATGACTCTGGTGGCTCTTGCAACCGTGGCTGTGTGGACAATGTATCTCTTTGCGGCCCGAGTTTGACGAGCTACCAGAAAAAACAACACTTGTTTACGAATAACGCTACATTCATTTCATCTCATTGCGGGAGGAAAGACATCGTCATTTTTGTACCCCGTCACTTTCCAGGGGATGTGGATGTAAGGCAAGACGAGGGGAATGATGGTTTGTGCATCACAATCGCGGCGACACTGTTTTCTGCGCAGAGAATCACCCCTTGCCATTTCGGTTTCGTCGATTTTTTTGATTTGATCTTCTGAATTACTCGCCACTTTGCTGAGAAAGTGAGGGAGGGAGGGAGTGTGGAACCAACAATATGGGCCAGTCTGTGGAACCGTACCTGTACGTAGGAATTGGTACTACCTACGTATCTGAGGCTGATACGTACCATCCAGGCCGGTGCTTGCCACCCTTTGCCAACCGCCATTGCAGCAAGGGAGTGTGGCTAAAGCTAGTGAAAGCTAGGGGTTCCACACTTCGGGGGAGGTGGCCAATAATCTGAGGGAGGGAGGGTGAGTAATTCGGAAAATCAAATCAAAGTCCCCATAGCGCAAGCTCAAGGATGGAAGTAGCCTCAACGGAGACCCCATAGTGGCCAACCATGGCCGGTATCTCGTAGGCTGCCTCCCAATTGCACCCTCCATTGTCGTAACAAAGGTCCCCTTCCACGAGATATTGGATGTTGGCCGCCATTTTCCCCAGACCATTGGCACTCATGTTCTTCAGGCACTTTGACACAATCATGTAGGTGCCGGGTGTATCAAAATAAGCTGCTCGCCAGTCGTCAGACGTTGCCGGCCATGGTTGATCAAGATCGATGGTTGTATCTGTCAACAAGCGGAACTGGTGATGAACCATTTCACGACCTTCGTCTGAAGAAGACTCAGCGTCGTCTTCATCACTGCTGCCCCTCGAGTCCTCGTCACTGTCATCGCCACCAATATCGCTGCTCTCCTCATCGTCGTCTCCTTCCGACCTTGCGCTCCCTGCGCCGCCACTTCCTCCACCGATGCGGTTTCTGTACGAGATTGCAAAGGCAGGCGAAGGGATATTGATGCGCCGATTGAAAGAGCGACAACCTTCGAATGCAGTAGGCGAAAAGAACTGAATCCCTTCGCAGAGCTCCACCGTCTTCAGACTTTTGCAAGAGAGGAAGGCATCGGCATTGAACTCGGTCCACCACCCCTCCTCAGCTTCTTCACACTGAGGCCAAGAATAGAGTTCCCCGAATGTCATTCTCTCGCACCCTCGGGAATAGAGCTCGACCTCCACTAACTTTTGGCAATCCTCGAACGCCCCCGCGTCAATTTTTCTGACTGTGACAGGAATGGCCACTCTCTCCAGGTTCCGACAGCGTCTGAATGCCCCCTTGCCAATTTCCTTCAGCCCCGGGGACAGCTTGACGGTCGACAAGCTGGCGCAGTCCTCAAAGGCACGGCTGCTAATTTCGGTGACGGAGGAGGGAATTTTCGCACCTTCCAGCTTCCGGCAGCCGCGGAATGCCATGCTGCCAATCTCCCGCACCCCCTCGCATATCTCGACCTCCCGCAGCTCGGTGCAATTCTCGAACGCACTGTCGCCCACTGCGGACGCCGTGGAGGGAATGAACGCGCGACGGACGTCCGTCCTGTTGCGGAACTCGTCCTCCTCCACCATGTGCGCGGGGTTTTACGTGGCGGGCGGGCGGGGTGCCCAAGATCCCAGTTAGCTATTTTACGTACTTCGATAGAGCGTACATAGCCTCCCCAGTCCCCAGCGCTGGGCCAGAGACACCAGAAGCCAGAGACGTGCCGGTATGCGCAGCAGCTCTTGCCCTTGCCCGCCCGCCCAGCCGGGCGGTCGCGAAGGAGGAGGTACTACTACTACTCTGACGACGATGGAGGCCCTCCGCGCCGAGCTGGCCTCGCTGGTCCGGGTGCGAAACCGCCTCGCCCACTCGCCCGATGCGGCGCTGCCCAAAATTCTGACGGGATTGCTGCCCCGCCTGGCGGACCATCTCGACAAGCACACCTCGGCGCTTGAGGAGTTGCGAGGACGGAGACGCATTATGGAAGATGAGGACGCAGCAGATGTTATCGATGAGGAGCTGGCGCTGCGCGCAAAATTGCAGGAGCACGTCTCGGGCATATTCATGCACGCCCTCGAGAGAATACGAGGGGGCCATCACACCATACCGTGACGGTGGCCTTTGTGTTGTCGCTGCTGCAGGCGTCGCTGCCGTATTGCAAATTGCCGGATGCATCGGGAGAGAAGGATGAGTATGAAAAGAAGACGAGGGCAGAGCAGCAGAGGCAGTATCTATCGATGCTCTCCTCGTTGGGATCAGTGGTGCATGGGCTATGCCCCTCACTGTTGGAAGAAGCATCGGGTATCCGCCGCAACTCAGCAAAGGAATTGAACTATCGCAGCGCGGCGTGGATGTGCCTCGATTTGTTGGCCCTGAGCTGGGGCCTCCCCCTCTTGATCGATTGGGATCGAGATCATTTTGACGAATACGATTGGAAGACGCCCACCCCCTTTTCTCTTCTCGATGACGAAAGCAATCTATCCATTCCGTGGCTCGAAACGACCGGTCTGTATCATCTGGCACTGGACCTGCTGCTGTTTTGGCCTCCCACCCCCGAGGCGGAACGGTTGCATCGGATCCTCCACGAGGCGGAGCACGCCGTGGCCGATCACGACAGCGGCATCTCCCTCGCGGCGTTGGATCTGTTGAATAGCCGGCGGGATCGATCGAGGCAGCGCGCGTGGAACGTTCGTTATCTCCGCGAGCTGAAGTACTCTTGTGCCAATCAGATCGTGGAGGTTCTCCGGACTGAGCACCGTGCCTCTACCGCAATTCAGGGGGATCGAGCGGCCACGCAGCGGGCGCTCTTGCTGTGCATCCTCGCAGGTTCGAGCGGTTCCATGCACGGGAAGCTGGCGTTGCAGTGTTTGAACAGAAGCCACCACTTTTGGAAGTGCCAACACAGATCGCGGGGATCCCCCAAGGCTAGCAGCGTCCTTGCTGGTTGTATGGAGGAAGGCAAGGGCAAGAAGAAGCCGCTGCAAAGGGTCAATAGCAGGGATGTCTCTCCGCAGTGCCCGTACGATCTGACGTTTGCATCGTGCCTGTTGGTCCTGGTACTGGGGGAGTGGGTGTCTCGTCCCATTTTGGAGAAGCATGCCGACGAAAGGGCGAAAATCGAAGCGCTTCTCGGCCCCATGGCTCAACAACTGGCGATGGAGAGAGGGGAGGTTGATGCCAGGGAGCAAGATCAGCTACCGGCACATGTAGAGGATCCAATGAATGAACTTGCAATGGATCTTGAACGAGCGCCACCAGTAGCTGGTCAGCACAACCTCCCCAGAAACCACAACCAGACGCAAACTCGCTTTCGACGCGCCCCCATGCCATTTGGAGTGGCAGAGAGGGTCGTAGAATTCATTACCAGCCAGCTTCTGCCAAAAGATCTGCCGGAGGGCTTTGTCGACCTGGCGAACACCGGTAGGGGTCACATCAATTTGACGGCATTAAATGAGAGCGATCGAGGGGCCCTTAGCCTCTTTGTACAATTGGTGCTTGCGCTGAAGGATCAGAAGGGCAGGGTGGGAAGCTATTGGGCCATCCNTTAGCCTCTTTGTACAATTGGTGCTTGCGCTGAAGGATCAGAAGGGCAGGGTGGGAAGCTATTGGGCCATCCAGATCATCCATCAGCTTCCGTCTCCCGAATCCTTGGATGAATCCTTCACCCAAACTAGTCTGGACATCGCGGCCACTGTCTTGTCTCACATTGCACAAGCAGAAGTGGACGGGCAGCAGCTGTTGGGCGAGATGGAGCAACGGCGGGACCAAGGGCCACGAGCCCTGGGAGTACCAGGGCCCTTTGGAGATCGTCGTGACTTGAACAAACTGCTGGCTGACCACCGAGTCTCTCAGCGGAAGCGTCAACTGCGCGCAGATTGTGCCCTCCAAGCTCGCGAAACGGCGTATGGGATCGTCACTGAGCTGGCTCCGCAGGTCGCGACGAATCTCCTTCAACGGCTCAAACAATCCACAGACAGTGCTGAAAGAAAGGATATATCGAGCAAACTCTTCGAGATACCCATCATCCTCCTCAGGTGCGCAGTGGGGGAGGTGGATGTGGGAATGCATGTCTCTCTGACAAAGGCGATGGATGCCCTGCTAAAAGTCCAGTGTTGCATCGAATGGAGCCAGCAGGCACTGTTGGAAGCGGAAATAGCCACGCTGCTACCCTCGCTGTTGTGTGCGGTATGCGCTGACTCGAGTGCGGCTAGGCTTGGAGCAGCCAAGTGGGCTGTCGATTTCATCGCGCCGATCGACCCCCCTGTTTCGAGACACATTTGTTCGCACCTTGCGGACGACAGGGACCCAATCGTAGCAGCGGCAGCTCGAAAAGGGCTCGCCAAATTGCCAGTGGATGATGTTGTGATGCAGGATGCCTCGACTCTTGCAAAGGTCGCTGCAGAAGTATCTATGGAAGAAGACAAGGCTATGATTTCATTGGACCTGGATCGAAAGGTTCAGGAGATAGTACTGGCGGTAGACCTGCCACCCTCTGCTGCTCGGATCGTTCTGGGGCACTGTGGCTTTGACCTATCAAAAGCAAAGAGCGAGATGAACAGNACCCTCTGCTGCTCGGATCGTTCTGGGGCACTGTGGCTTTGACCTATCAAAAGCAAAGAGCGAGATGAACAGTAATCGAAGCAAGATGGCCGAGGACTGCGGAATTGTCTATCGATGTGGTCACAATGCATCGCTGAGCGACAGCAACTCGAATGACGAACGCCTCTGCGAGATTTGTTACGATGACGTCAATGCAAGTGATCTGTTCTCAATGCCATGCGGGCACGAATATTGCTACTCCTGCTGGCAAGAGTACCTAAGCAACAACCTGCAAGCGTGGGCGAGAGGACCGCCATCAATAGCGTGCCCCGAACAGAATTGCACCGAACGCGTCACAAAAGAAGACGTTGCTGCTGTTGCTCCTGAGCTTTCTTCTCGGTGGAATGACATTGAACTGCGATCGTTTGTTGATGGCGACTGCTGCTATTCGAGGTGCCCGGGACCCGACTGCACCGTCATCGTTCGCAGCGACCAGAGCAGAGGCTCTGCCCCTACACGCTGCTCGAAATGCAGCAGCACATTCTGCTTTTTATGTGGAAGGGCACCGCATCAGCCTGCACACTGCGCTGATTTCGCAAAGTGGCAGAGGATCTACGCCGACTCCGATATCTGGATCAAGAAACACTCAAAACCGTGCCCCGGATGCGACGTTCCTATCGAGAAGAATGAAGGGTGCAACCACATGCACTGCAGCAGATGCCAAGCCGACTTCTGCTGGCTGTGCCTCGGACCGCTTGGAAACGATCACTTTGAGCCTCACATCTGCAATCGGTATCAACCAGAGGCTGATGCCAAAGACGAGCGCGAACGGCGAGCCCTATTCTACTCGGGTCGGTACGAGGCCCACGACAGCGCTGCTCTGTTCGCAAACGACCACGCCAAATCTTTCGCCGACAAGCGGGACAAGATGGCGGCTGAGACATTGTGGTTTCTGTCGGACGATGACTTTGACTTAAGCGAGCGAGCCCTTGACACACTTGTGCAAGCACGGAACTTTCTCAAGCACTCCTACGTTGCTGCCTGGGCCATGAGCGACGAGTCGGACGTCCGAGACCGGTTTGAGGGCTACCAAGCCAACCTCGAGCTGTTTACGGAACAGCTGAGTTGGTGGCTGCTGATGACCAAGCTGCATAATGTGCACATGGAGGGAGGAAGCCACTCTATTCACATGCACTTCCGAGCAGTGTCGTTCGGTACGGCATCGATCGACAAGTACATGGGCCGCATTCTCGCGCTTCTCGATGGCGAAAGGGAGAGGTGACAGAATAGAATGACGTTACCTTGTGTTTCCTTCCAACGCACGAGAGTTGGTATTCTTGCCTTCACTCTGCCATTGCCGCCCTCCAAGACGCCGCGTGCGCCTCCACGAACCTTCCCAGAGCCTCCAGCGCCGCGGGCATTTTCGATTCCCCGAACCCCACCCTGAAGTAATCCGGTATCCCCGCTCCCTCCGCATCGCGGCTAAAACAATACGCCGGCTTGATGGAGATTCCGGCGTCCGCCAACTGCCTCCCCAGTTCGGCCGACGACCCCGGACCCTTGAACTTGACAAAGGCAATGGCGCCCGCGTTGGGCCGCCGCCATTCGAAGAAGTCCTTGTATCGAACCTCTATTCCTGCAGCAATGCCTTGTTCTTCCGAATGATGTCCCGTCGTTCGTTCAGTATCGCGTCGGATACTCGCAGGACCATCCGGGCCTGAACTTCGCTCGCCCGGCTCGGACACGCGGTTCCAAAGTACTGCACGTCGACCAATCGTTGCACCATTTCCTTGTCGGGGCAGGCGAGCCACCCGATGGTGATGCCGCATCCGCCCCATGGTTTGCTCATGGTTACGGCAGATATGCCCTTCTCATAGGCGTTCGCCATCGCAGGGAGGCGGAGGTCGTCACTGTGTTCCAGCAGTCGGTAGACCTCGTCGCACAAAACGACGATGCCGTGCTCTCGGCATATCTCAATCACCTCCTGCTGCAGATACCTTTGACACAAAGAGCCGCCTCCTCTCGACTTCCCCTCGGCTCGACTTCCTCGCACGCACGCTTCTCCTCCCTCCCCAACATGGCCAACGCCTCCGTCCTCTTCCTCTCCCACGGCGGCGGGCCGCTCCCCCTCCTCGACGATCCGGGGCACGAAGAAATGTGCGCAACCTTGGCCGACATCGCATCGCACCTGCCGAAGCCCGACGCGATCCTCCTCATCAGCGCCCACTGGGAGGAGGCCCTCCCGGCCCTCACATCATCGCCACATCCTCCGCTCATCTACGATTATTACGGCTTTCCGGAAGAGTCGTACGCGATCGAGTACCCGGCGGAGGGATGCCCCAAACTCGCGCGACAATTGCAAGCGCACCTCACCGAGGCAGGCGTCGAGGCGCGGTGCGACGAGAAGCGAGGATTCGACCATGGCTTGTTTGTGCCCCTGAAGATTATGTTTCCCGAAGCCGACGTGCCGTGCGTCCAGCTCTCGTTGGCGACGTCGCTGGATCCGAAGGTGCACTTGGAGATGGGGCGGGCGCTGCGATCGTTTCTATACGAGGGCGACAACCTGCTGATCGTCGGGTCGGGGTTTAGCTTCCACAATATGAAGGCGTTCTTCGACAAGTCGGACGGCAGCACGATGCAGAGGAATGTAGAATTTGATGATTGGTTGCAAACAACAATGGCATCCGGCGATGTGTCGGAGGAGTCCCGGGAACGGGCCCTGCTGGAGTGGGAGCGGGCGCCGCAGGCTCGATTCTGCCACCCCCGCGAGGAACACCTCCTGCCGCTCCACGTTTGCTACGGCGCCGCCGGGAGGGCAGTCGACGAGGCGTTTTCGTTGACCATACTGGAGAAAAAGGCCAGCATGTTCCTATGGAAGGCACGAGAGGAAGTAGATGCAAAGAGATAGCTCGGGCCGCATTATGAATGAGAATCAGAAAACAGCGTGACGTCGTCTCGTAGCCAGGATTCATCGAGTGGAAGGAGGGACATGAATTGCTCGTTGCACGCCCGCTCGCATTGCTCCGTTGCCACAGGCGCAGCTTCATCGTGAGACCCCACCTTCTCCCTGTTATTGTAGACGCATCCCAACAAACACGCCACCCCCGCGTGATACCGCGGCCCGACCGAGCTCATGCACCAATGCAGCCCGTCCCTCATCAGTGCATTCCAGATGCAGCGCCGACGCTCGACGCCATCGATGGTGTCCCGATCCCGCATGTGGGCGCAAACTGTCGGGATCGACTGCGGATGCTTGTCCTGCGAATGCCACGGCTTAAAGCGATCGAACAGGAAGCGGGCCTCGGGGCGTTGGTCGTAATCCGCCAGCGACGGGTCGGGCGGGCCGAGGTCGGGATATTCGTACGACCGCCCGGTCGGATCGCGGATGGTCCGCGCGTTCGCCCAATGGACTTGCGTCGTGAAGTTGGCGAACTCGAGTATTTGCACGCGGAAGGCGCCTCCTCCGTTCTCCGTGACATTTTGCCGGTTCAACGTCGCAGCAAGTTGTCGTATCGCATCGTTCATCTTTGCGGCCCATGCCCACTCTTCAGTATTGTGAACGTCGTTTGTAAAGTTGATCGTCATTATCAGAACGGTTGACACGCCCAGCTTCTCCCGGCACAGCCTTCGTCGATGCCTTCGATTGTGATCTGGGATGCCTTCATCCACCCGAGCTGTATCCGCAAAACGACCGCGTCGAAATGTCCAATCTTTGCACCGATTTCATCCCCGCCAGCCCCAGGAACTTTGTATTCGTGCTCCAGAATTTGACGCAGGTGGTCCTGCGACCACCCCCCGGCGAAGGAATTGCACGCCGGCAGGTCCATCCGCGCCCGGAAAAAGAGTTTCACCACTCGCCAAAGGGCCACCGCGCCGCCGCCCCGCACCGGCGCCGAGGCGAAGACGCACGTGCGCGGGGCTCCGTCGGCGCGGAACGCGCTTATGACCCTGCGCGGATCGGGCGGCAGGTCGGAGATTGTGACGTTTCGTCGCCTCGCGTATTCCAGCGCGTCCGCCTCGGGCACGCCCGTGGCAGCGGAGTCGAACGCCCGGCCGAACTGCTCGGCCACGGAATCGCCGAGCCACAATATCTTGAGATCGGTGGCAACGGACGTGCCAAAGTCGAGGATTCGCCCGCCCCGATCTCCCTCCTCCTCCTCCTGGCGAACCTCTGCTGCGTCTGCAGAGCCGTTCTGTTCCCGTTGGACTTCCCACTCCCGGGCCGATCGGGCATCCCGCAGCGTCGGGGGCAGCTCCATCAGCCGCTGCCCGGCGTTGTGCCCGCTGGCCGCCTCGGCGCAGTGCGGGTCCGTGAGCGCGCCAAACTCGCCCGTGCCCCGCAGGCGAAACGCGATGCGGACGCCGTTGGAGCGGTCCGACAGGGGGGACGTGCGGGCGGCGGGCGCGGGCCAGTGCCTGGCGTCGCGGGTGACCGTCAGGTGCCGATTCCTGTTTAGAGGAGTGAACGGCGAGACGTCGATGTTGAATTCGCCGGCCGAGTGCAGCCACCACGCGTAGGTTCCGATGGCAATCGCCCCGATGCGCCGCCGGGCACCGAACGAGCTCATGATGTCTCAGCGTCATAGGTGCCGCCCGCGGCGGCCGCGCTCTCTATCAGGTTAGAGTTCCTTCACGGGGATGGGCGGCTACGCTCTATCTAAGTACGTAAAATAGCTAACTGATCGAGCCGCCGCCTCGCCTCGCCTCGCGCCTCTCGCCCGCCTCTGAAAGCAGCTCTCTGCACCCCCACTGCTGCTCGTGGCGTCACCAACAGCGCCGGATAAAACCTCGATACAACGCCCATCGCATCGCCACACCCCGCTGAGACGATGGATAATTTTGCATCGCGGGCGCGAGGAGGTGGGGGCGAGTGGACTGTCCACGCGGGGGAGGAGGACGAGTTCCGCAACAGGACGGACGTCCGTCGCGCGATCATCCCCTCCACGGCGTCCGCAGTGGGCGACAGTGCGTTCGAGAATTGCACCGAGCTGCGGGAGGTCGAGATTTGCGACGGCGTGCGGGAGATTGGCAGCATGGCATTCCGCGGCTGCCGGAAGCTGGAGTGTGCGAAAATCCCCTCGACCGTCACCGAAATCGGCAGCCGTGCCTTTGAGGACTGCGCCAGCTTGTCGACCGTCGAGCTGTCCCCGGGGCTGAAGAAAATTGGCAGGGGGGCGTTCAGACGCTGCCGGAATCTGAAGAGAGTGGCCATTCCTGTCACGGTGAGAAAAATTGACGAGGGGGCGTTCGAGGACTGCCAAGGATTAGTGGAAGTCGAGCTCTATTCCAGAGGGTGTGAGAGTATGACATTCGGTGAACTATATTTTTGGCCTCATTGTCAACGAACTGAGGAGGGCTGGTGGACCGAATTCAATGCCGATGCCTTCCTCTCTTGCAAGAGTCTGGAGAAGGTGCAGCTCTGCGAAGGGATTCAGTTCTTTTCGCCTACTGCATTCGAAGGTTGTCGCTCTTTCAATCGGCGCATCAATATCCCTTCGCCTGCATTTGCATTCTCGCACAGAAACCGCATTGGCACCGGAAGTGGCGGCGCAGGGAGCGCAAGGTCGGAAGGCGACAGCGAAGAAGATAGGAACAATGGTGATGCTGGTAGAGGGGGAGAAGGCGATGACGATGGGGAGGACGATGGGGAGAGCAGCGATATTGATGGCGATGATAGTGACGAGGACTCGAGGGGCAGCAGTGATGAAGACGACGATGAGTCTTCTGAAGAAGGTCATGAAATGGTTCATCACCAGTTCCGCTTGTTGAGAGATACAACCATCGATCTCGATCAACCATGGCCGGCAACGTCTGACGATTGGCGAGCAGCTTATTTTGACACACCCGGCACCTACATGATTGTGTCAAAGTGCCTGAAGAACATGAGTGCCAAGGGTCTGGCGAAAATGGCGGCCAACATCCAATATCTCGTGGATGAGGACCTTTGTTACGACAATGGAGGGTGCAATTGGGAGGCAGCCTACGAGATACCGGCCATGGTTGGCCACTATGGGGTCTCCGTCGAGGCTACTTCCATCCTTGAGCTTGCGCTATGGAAAACCAAAATCGACGAAACCGAAATGGCAAGGGGTGATTCTCTGCGTAGAAAACAGTGTCGCCGCGATTGTGATGCACAAACCATCATCCCCCTCGTCTTGCCTTACATCCACGTCCCCTGGAAAGAGACGGGGGCGACGGGGTACAAAAATGACGATGTCTTTCCTCCCGCAATGAGATGAAATGAATTGTAGCGTTATTCGTAAACAAGTGTTGTTTTATTCCGGTAGCTCATCAAACTCGGGCCAAAGAGATACATTGTCCACACAGCCACGGTTGCAAGAGCCACCAGAGTCATCAGGAAAGAAACGTGTTCTGCCGACAACCCAGCACTGTCTTGCAATATTCCTCCGGACATTGCACTGAATGCTTCGCTGAGCGTTGCCAGGGCATAGTCGACTGACATGGTCCTTCCCAACATACTAGCAGAGGAGAACTTCTGCAGTAGCAGTGAAGAGTAGACCCACACTACCGATGACCCCGCCGATCTGACGACAGTGAATGCGCAGATCCACCAGAAGCTTTCGCCCCAAGATAAGCCATAGCAACCCAGAGCCATCAGAAGGAAGGACCCCAGGCAAGCCCTCTCCAGAGATTGAACATTGTCCATGCGAGTGAAAAAGTCCGTAACGACAGGTCCAAGGAAGCATCCTACGCCGACGAAAGCAAAGAGCATCCCCAAGCGATGGCTGCTCCCTTCCATTGCGTCTTCTCTACCGTCTCGTCTCCTTTCCGAAAACGTGACATTCAGCACATCGGCGGAGCCGTAGATGAGAGCCGCGCACGCTTTGAAGAACACAAACGGCCCCCATGGCTTCGAGCGTAGATAGACCAATCCTTCCCCAAACATCCTCGTGAATTGTGATGGCGATAGTACTGACCCCCCTCTACTGTCATTGCTGGATTTGGCACCCGGCTCGGATTCGAACTCGGATGCAATGTAGCTACCGTTGATCATCCAAATGAATACAGCACTGATCAAGTACGACACGCTGTCGATGCAAAAGCACATGGATATGCCCAGTGCTTCAGCGGACAACCCTCCCAGCGAACTGCCAACTGCAGTCATCAAGCTCCACGAGAGTTCAGAAAGCGTCATCGCCTTCTTCAGACTCGCTTCATTCGTCACCAGCATGGGAACGATGGCCGAGCGAGACGGTTCGTACAATGCTGCAACTGTCATTTGCAAGGCGGTAGCAGCGTAGATTGCGATGATCGATCTCCAATAATAGGCCACGAGGAAGAGCAACGCCGCGAGTGATCCCAATAAGTCCAATAACCACATCATCGTTCGTCTATCGTAGGTGTCGGCGAGGACTCCGCCGATGGAGGTGAAGCACGCACTTGGGAGGAGGCGCAGCGAGACGAGAATGGAGATCGAGGTTCGTGATGTCATATTGTTTGCAGATTGTATTTGTTCGATGGCGGCGATGGAGGCGACGTAGGTGAACCACCTGCCCTCGCGGCAAGCATCAGATCAACGAGTCGATACATCAATGCAATCACATCAGATGCAAAAGATTTTTGCAACTCACTCGCCGGC
Source organism: Thalassiosira profunda (assembly GCA_036939355.1). Classification (NCBI taxonomy): domain Eukaryota; phylum Bacillariophyta; class Thalassiosirophyceae; order Thalassiosirales; family Thalassiosiraceae; genus Thalassiosira; species Thalassiosira profunda. The sequence continues at coordinate 2,124 of JALLAP010000167.1, read as the reverse complement.
GTGTGTCACCAAATAACTGAGCAGATACCACCGGTAGTTCTCATTGTCTCTCGTGAGGTTCCAATAGGAAACTCTGCGATGCGACTCCCCATCGGTGTCGCGTGAACGTGATGGGTCCGTCGCGGCATCGCAGTATGGGTGCGCATGGTTGATGCCCCCTCCAGAGACGCGCACATCAGTGCATCATGTGCATCATTTTCATCGACGGCGCCGTACGAACTGCCGGCACCAAGACCTGCATCCAGCGACGATCGCGGGAGCAGAGGAAGCACGTCAACCTCCGCGGCGCTGCCCTCTTCGGGGGCTGACATCTCGGGTGATGTAGCGATACGATGAAGGAAGCGCCGGGCTGCTACCTACACGTACACGTAAAATAGCTAACTGCGGGCCTTGGCCCTCCGGCTGACGTTGCAAAACACAACCCACCCGTGCGTGAAAGCCGCCGCGCACACCTCACCATGGTTCGGCGCCGCCGTGCTCCCCGCCTTCTGCCCCTAGCCTTCGCGGGCTTGCAATGGGTCGCCCTCGCGCGGGCGCTAGCGCCGCCGGCCTTTGTACACACCCACCGTCCTCGCACTGCCCCGCGGCTGCAACTTTCTCAAGCGGTGGGCAGCAACATCGAGGGCGACATTGATCAGCAGCTGCTCGAGTCTCTGCGGTCCTTGCGGGTGAAAGAGCTCAAGAGCGAGCTGGAATCGCGGGGCGTGTCCACGAGGGATGCATTCGAAAAGGAGGAGCTGGTGCAGCGTCTTTACAAATCTCGGTTGGGAGGGACGACGAGCGTTGGCGATGCGGGTGCTGCGGACAATCCGAGGAAAAAGAAGAAGAAGCGACGAACCTACGACGACGATGATGCTGCTGATACTGTAGACGACATGGCTGCTACAGCTGCATCCGGTTCGTGGACGATCGCGGCGCCCTTCGTGTATCACGAACTCGAAACGTCCAAATCGGTGGCCGCCCAAAATGCGGAGGATATCTACATTCGACCCTCGGCGGGCAAATACGCCGCCATCAAGGTGCAGCTGGAGAAGAATGGCAAATCCGTGGAACTGACACTGCTTGTAGACACGGCGTGTTCGGGCTTGGTGCTGTCCCCCGCTGCTGTCGCCACAGCCAATCAACAAATCCCCGGAGTACTCGAAAGCGCAAGCAATGTCGGGGCAACGATGACGATGGCAGGGAGCTCGCAAGGAGCGGCCGTGGCCAAGTGGGACAGCTACACGAAACTGATGGTGGGCGGGGCAGAGGTCAATCATGTCAGCATGGCGGCCTGCCAAGACATTGGTGCGCTGCCGTCGGGGTTGGACGGGATCTGGGGACTCTCTTTCTTGGATCAATTTGCATGCGTGGACTTTGACTTTGCAACGAACGAGCTACGATTGTCAAAGTCGGATCCCAACCCTTTGATACCAAATGTGAATGACGTGGTTGCCCGGGGCCCGCTGTCTCTGACGAGGCTCCGCATTCCCGCCGCTGACGTGACATTGGACGGGCGGGGCCCAGTCAAACTCATTGTAGATACGGGTGCGGCGAGCAGCTTCTTGAATTGGAAGGGGGTCGCGGACATGCGCCTGTCCTCCTCCTCGCCCCAGATCGAGCCAATACGAGATACGATCGGAGCAATGGGTGCGGACAATATGGCGTTGCAGCTCACGCACCGCTTCAAGCTGAAGCGGAGGTGGAACTTGGTGGCCGAGAACACCGCTGTTGGGGACTTTTGCCCGGGAATCGGACTGGGGGAGAATGGAAGCAGTGACATTGACATCAGCGACCTTCCTGTTTTGGAAGCGTTGAAGGGAGACGGTGTGGGCGGGATATTGGGCGCAGATCTTCTGATGCGGTGCGATGTGGTGAGATTCGCCGGACTCAATGGCGCGTCGCCGTCAATGATTTTGATGAAGCAATGAGACACTGCGGTGTTGACCGGGTGCTACGGATATCAAGAGCATATGCACTGCAATATAAGATGCTATTTCTTCAAATGCAACTAGTAATCGGATTCCTCAGCGAATCCATCAAACGCCTCCCCGCTAAGGATAATATCTCTGCAGCTTTTCTCGTTCAAAAAAGGTATGACAAGCGGCAAGATGATGTGCGCTCCAGAATCGATGCGACATTGGT
>JALLAP010000166.1:0-17813 GCA_036939355.1 Thalassiosira profunda | reverse complement strand
TCATGTCCCCCTGCCCCTTCTCGTGGGCCTCGAGCTCCTCGAGGAGCTTGAAGTTGCGCGGCACGATGACCGTCTCGCCGGAGGGCAGGCGCTGCATCTTTTTTTGCATTGAGATAGAGCTGACGAGGCAGGCCGGCGGCGCTGGATGGAGGAGCGTAGCGTGGAAGAGGAGGTGGGCGATGCTGGGCGATGTAGAGGACTTGTGGGCGCGCTGGAAGAAAAAATGGAGGTTGGGAGTAGGTAATAGGGAATCGTAAGGGGTTAAATTGTGAACGCCCGTCTTTCGCTGGTTTGTTACATACATAGGTAGGTTCCTGAGGATGACAAAGTAGATAAATAGTACCCCGTAATTTATCACTCCTCGTTTTGTGATCGGCGTTGTTAGATTAGTTGCTCAGGCTACCTACAGGCACCTGCAACGTGCGGCGAGAACGATGAGCGACTCCGCCTTCCGCCGCCTCCTCCTCGACGCGGTCTCCACAGCCATCGCCCAGCCGCCCTCGTCGGCCGCGCTCGTCGAGCTCCTGCGCATAGGGACCCCTGCTCTTGGCCGCAGCCGGTCCAGGTTGGATTCACATGCGAAAGTGCGAGATGCACCGCACCGGGAGCGGATGTTCCGCTCGTTGCAATCGCGCATCCATCCCGACAAGCACGGCGGAGACGAGAGAGCGACGGTGCTGTTTCAGGAGGTGACTATTTATTATGGGAGGTGCGTCGAGGCGATGGAGGAGGAGGATCAAAGGCCACCGCAGCGGCAAACAGATGCAACGACCACTGCAACTGAAAACGACCACAACACTAGCACACGCGATGGAACAAGGGCACCCTCTGGAAGTGACAACGATGACAATGGCACAATGCACAGTCGATTTCCGCAGTGGTATCCCTGGTGGTACCGGCACCAACGACCGCAAGGTCCGCGACAACCAAAGACCGATGGTGCCGGCACGAGATCGACGCACTCGGACTACGAAAATTACGAGCACGACGACGAGCAGCCGCGGAGGCAATCGCCGTGGCGACGAAAGAATAATTCGCGCAGGGACAGGGCACCCTCGAGCCACCAGGCCTTCGCCGTCGTCAGCCTCCTCCTCTTCCCTCCCCTGGGGTTGTGCGCGCTGCTGCATTCGTACAGGGTACAGAGAGCGTGGGAGGAGGGGAGATACAGCGCTGCAAGACATCATTCCGACTCGGCGTACAGCTACGCCTGGTGGGGATGCCTCTGCTTCATTTGCATAGTGATCTATCTTTGGTTGGGCGACGGCGACCTCGATTGGAACTGGGACGAAATGAAACGCAACTTTTCCTGGGACGACGGGCCATAATGGGAGATATCGGGTGGATGGCAATTGATCTTTTAGAACGCATGCAAACAGCAAGCTGGCTCAAAAGCATAGAGGCGCCGGAGGAAAGCAAAAAATAATGCATTCAGCATTCAGCAAGAAGTGAGTACACANCTCAAAAGCATAGAGGAGCCGGAGGAAAGCAAAAAATAATGCATTCAGCATTCAGCAAGAAGTGAGTACACACGGATAGACGGATGTACGCAGGTGAGAGCTAAAAACTGCATGCTGAAATCTCGTAGAGATAAACCGACCCCCCGCCCACAATCAACCGTCTTGGCCCCGACCTCCGTGGTTCTCACTAATTCACTTCGCGCTCCCTTGGCAACAGCACTGCGAAGGGCATCGGAGCGGTGGGAGCCATTAAGCTTGATAGCACGAGAGCCGGTTGAAGCATGTGCAGCTGCGTCGCCAATCACAAGCGCGGGCTGGGGCTCTGCGGCGCGTTGGCGGCAGTGGTCGCCCTCGCAGCCGTCATCGGGACTGCCCCGTCGACGAATGCGTTCCGGGCTTCCTTCGGAGCGCTCCTGTGCCTACTGGGGGGCGCGCAGACATATGTCGCCATCGTCCTCTACCGCAATCGGCAAAATTTGCTGATCGAGCTCTTCCAGCCGGTGGGGCTGTCGTTGATGGCCATCGCCGGCGCCGTGGCGACGATATCCTGCTCCACGTTCGCGTTTCCAGAAAGCGGCGTCGGCTGCGCGCTGCGGCAGCCGATAATACTCACGTGCCTATCATTCATCGGATCGATAATTGTGGCTCGATCCTGGAGGATAGGGTGCATCATCAGCCCCACCCTCGACTTCGCATCCTCGTCCAATCCCCACCACCCTGACAAAATGAGTGACAGACTGTCAACTGCGAGGAAAAGGCTGATGGGCGCTCTGAGCGCTATATCAGATTGGACAGGGGTGGTTGCTAGCTGTGGTAAAAAGAAGCGTGCAGCGGTTAGCCAGGGGATTCGAAGGCGAATTACGTTTGGGGACGCGCTGGGAGTCACGGCTGTGTTGATGCTCCCTCAGATCATACTGCAAGTCATCTCCCTCTCGGTGCCATCTATCAGGATGCAGAGCGTTGAAATTGAGGAGAATCTGTACGTATGCGAAAGCTCGACAGATCCCTGGATGTTGGTGGTGGGGATTGCAATCGCTGCGGTCCCCTTTTTCCTGGCGCTGCTCCAGAACATGGTCCCTGAGGGAATGCTCGGCCAATTCTGTGAGTTCGATGGACTTGCATCATCCATGCAAGCGTCACTCTGCGCCCTTTTGGTTACGCTGCCAACCGCTGGTATAATTGGGAACGAAACTTCCGAAGCGTGGGCATATCTCATGTTCGCATCTCTCATGAGCTTCGTTCTGCCGCTGTGCTTCAACACGACCTGGACGAAAGCGCTTGTCGTAAAAACGAGGTCCACGAAAACAAAGCTTTCTGCGACGAACAACAACAGTGATCGAGCTCCGGTGGCAAGAACAGTTTCGTTTAGGACAGCGTCGTCGTCCAACGAAGGAGACGGGAAAGACGATGTCATCACATTAAAGGCGGCGGAAGATGCCGAAAGAGTGGGGCAGCTGTTCGAGGGGATTGGGCGGATAGAGAAAGCCCTGGAGGTCGATCGTGATATACTGTCAATGTTCAAGGCAGAAGAGGAGTACAGTTGGGAGCATGGGTTCAATGATGCTGAGATAAACTCTCTTGGGCCCAAGTCGCTTCAAGTTGTTATCGAGACGATGATACGCAGCGCCCAACGCTGGTGGGAATCTTTCATGACGAGCCCTGAAGCGAGGCTCCTCAAAGAAGGTTTGGTAGTCGACAAACCACCACAGTTGCAATACTCGCTCAGTTGTTGTTTGGAGGCCTTCAGCGTGTTTGAAATGGCCCCGGCGAGGCATAAGGTGAAGGATAGGCGATTTCTTTTTGCAGGCTACAGCTTCATTACGGAGCCGCTGAGGTGCGGGTTCTCCGCAACACCTGAAGGGCAACGACCAGATGAATTCGAAGATCAACTGGCGAGCAACTTCGTCAACGAGACAACCTTCCAGCAGCTTCATTACTGCCGTTCTCTGTGCACGAAAGCTGAGTTGAAGGCGAAACACGGGAAGTTTGAGGAAGCTATTGCCGTGGTCGATGAAATGAGACGGACATACAATCCACAGCTCCATTCGAAGGCTCTCCAAGACGAATACAAGCAGGAATACTGTGGTTGTACATTTGCCACATGTGCACTTTGGCTCTACAGTCTGGGTCGGACAGAAGACGCCTTGAATGCGTGTGACTATGTGATTGACAGGATTCTCCCGCAGATAGACAGATACGAGATTCGCAGCGTTTGCAAAGCAATTTTGCCTCTAATCCCGTTCCTGAAAGAACAGGGACGAGAAGGAGCTCTGAAAGCACTTCAGTTGTATGAGACGAGAATCGCGGTGCCTCTGGATGAGCTTGGACCCAAGCGCTTTCCACACCCATTCACAGGAAAACGAGCGACGATGATTGTCCTTCGCCATTGCGCGTTCTCTAGCGACAAGTATGAAGGAATGGAAAGCGACGTTTCATGGTTCCTCGACGGGGAAGAGAAGTTCTCGTACTGGCAGGACAACCTTTTCCTGAATATCTTTTGCTGGAGCTACAACGCGGTTTATGCAGAACTGGCTTTCGTCCTAGCAAAAGCCGTTGGCAACTGCGAGGAGCAGGAAGCAGCAACGCAACAGCGAATTGTTCAGCTGGGTCTGAGATACGCTGAGGCCGCGGAGGAAAAACTGAAAGAGTCGGAGATCGTCTTTCCGCAAGTCGTTCACTCATCACTTGATAGTGTCCGGGGCAAACTTTTGCTGCTCGACTCGAGGAAAGAGGAGGCTGTGATGGGCCCCGTGGAGACAGCAGCTCACAGTTCGGTCTAATGAAGCCAGGTCGTCGAAAGGCAGAATCGGGGGCGACTCGTCGCCCAGGGGGTATCTACCAACCAGGTACGTACGTTGGAGCTCTATGTACAATTGACAGCTCGCTCGAGGAGGGGTTCTCTTTTGCATCATCAACAACCCCCCGCTCGAACTTGCAACGCCCGGCGAAAGCTCACACAACAAACAAACACAATCGAAACAATACATTCAGAGACAATGGAACCATTGAATCAATACGCAAACAAGGCCCTCCTTCAGGGCAACGTCCTCGCCCTCTGCGTCCCGCNTTCGCTGGGCACGCCTCTAACGATGAACAAGTTCTTGGGCCGCTCGAAGGGCGAGATCTACGCGCTCGACCATACCAGCTCTCGATTCGATTCCTGGGAGGTCCAGCGCGCCCTGCATTCCCAGACCTATGTGAAGGGCTTGTATTTGACCGGGGAAGACGCGCTGGTCGTTAGCGTGACCGCCTGCATGATCTCGGGAGCAGTGGCAGCCGCCAGGGCGCATTGGTGGAGCTGGCTCTATGCGGTGACGCTGTCCATACGGGGACTGCCGCAGCTCTTCTTTGGATAGGTCGACGACCGATGAAGCAAAGGCATAGGAAAAGCGGACGAACGATGAAGGATGGTTGTTTCATTTCTAGGATAATGTATGAGTAGACATTTCGCAACTAGGCATTTATCGCTTCCAGAACTGCCACCATCGCTTTCCACTGACGTCCTTCAGCATTGGAAGAGGCCGAGCCCCGTGGCAGGCGCCCCAGCTGGACGACAACCCATCCTCTCCATCCAGCGGAGGGCGGGCAGCGTTTGTATCGGTAGCGAATACCTCCATCCAATAGTAAACGTACGCCAGTGCGAAGTTCCTCTTCCTATTCTCATCGTCCTCGCCCATTTCACCGCCCGAGACTTCGCAGGGGATTAGCCCGATGCACCAGCGCAGTTTGTCGCCGTATCCTCGCTTCGGAAAGAGGCACACGTCGTAACATTCATTTTGGACGGCGAACGGTCCTTCTTCGTGAACATAGATTGGGCCCGTTGGCGCATCATTCGAGTCGACGGATGGAACGCAAAGTTTGTACCGACCGTCGACCAAGGCTTCTCCGGCGTTGCTCACTTCAATTGTTTGCACGCAAGTATCCTCCGCTTGGTCAGTTGCAGAAACAGCCGTCGAAGTGTTCACTTCGCTCTGATTTACATTGGCATCCAAACCCCCCGCCTCGTCGATGGTGCTGGCATCCGAGTCCACGTCTATGACGCCCCATTTCCTTTCCACGCCCTCAAGAAACTCCACGGCTTGCTTCACTTCTTGCCTCGACCGCTCGTATTCGAGTTGTGCACAAGATAGGCTCCTCTGCGAATTGGCCGCCAACTGCTGGGCTGCTTGTAACCGCGCCTTGGCGGCAGAAACGGCGGTGTAGTACTCGTTCGGGTGGCGGGCTATGCTCGCCACGGCGGCGCCGTGGTCGACTGCAAGTGAGTTGGCATTGCAATTATTCGCGATAGGCTCGGGAGAATGTGTCGTGTTGGGATTGGATGTCAGAACGAGTCTGTGCGACGACAGTGAAAACGACGCCCCCTCCAGCGAACTTGGAGACGAGGAAGACGAATCGAAGGTGGCCGACGCCTGGAGCGCTGGTGGAGAGGCGGAAAGCGAGGAGGGGGACGACGAACGCGACGAAACTGTCGCGTCGGAATCGAGGCGGCGCGGGCGCTTGCTCGCGGAGTCAGAACCGCCTCCAACGGTGGAGGGAGCTCCCGGGCGCTTCCGCGAGGAGGGGCCGCGGCTGAAAGAGAGGAGGAGCGCCATCGTTGGGGTTGGTTGCTGGGGATGGTTGCTTGGGTGTTGGCTTTGTGGTTGTGGGAAGCGAAAAAGCGATTTGTCAGTTGGCGGCAAAATCTACTTATTGTACGTAAGTACTATCTACACTTTCTAGGTAAGCGAACCCACACCTCCCCAAGGACAAGACACCTCCCCCTCACCTCACCTCGCATTCACCCTCTCTCTTCACCCTCACCTCGTCTCGGTGGAGGCCTCGCGGCGGCGGCTACCTGCCCAGTGGGCCCGGGGCTTTGCGGCGGCATCATTATCGGGGCGTCGCTACAGTGGGTAACTCGGCGCGGCCGGGGGTTTAGGCTGCACGTGTTTTGCATCCACAGGTGACATCAGCCCTCCAGCTCGAATGCTCCTGTTGCAACCCGGCAACTCCACTCTACGCCGCCGGCATCGGGATGCATAGGTCGACAACGGTGTTTCAAACGGTGACCGGAGAGAGCGTTTGCAACGAGCTATATCACGGCGACACATATCTTTGTGCAATACTCCCACACAAACATCATGGCGATTGGCGTGAGGTGCACAGGCAATTTCGACGGGATCGCGCGCTGGGCAACGGTGCCCTGCCAATAAAAGCGGGAGGGCTGGCGGCCGTTGCCGCTCTCCTTGAGGCACATCCGTTCTCCGCGAACGTGCTCTCTCTCAACGTCAAGGGATTTCTCGTGTGTCACCTTGGGGTTCTCATGCTTGACATCTGGGGTGGGGGAATGAACCGTAGTGAAGAGAGCTCATATCAGACCAAATACACTGGATGCAAATCAATCACATCCAAGAGCGATCATGGAACCATTGAAACAATACGCAAACAAGGCCCTCCTTCAGGGCAACGTCCTCGCCCTCTGCGTCCCGCTCCTCTTCGTCTTCGCGGCGTACGTCTTCCTCATCCGACGAGCCCGGACGCACCTCGAAAAGGCCAAGCTGCCGCGATACGACCAGATTCCCAGCAGCACCGTGAAACACATCGCCAACAAGCAAGTTCTGCGCGAGCTTGACGGCAAGATCGATGTCGCCGTGATTGGGAGTGGCATTGGCGGCCTCAGCAGTGCAGCAACGCTAGCCCGTCAAGGGCTGAGGGTCGTCGTGTTCGAACAGAATGAGACCGTTGGAGGCTGCACGCATACCTTCGAGAAAGAAGGCTTTGGTGAGTGGTTTAGATCCAATATCCTTTGATTCTCTCGTGGACACCGACTGATATGCTCTGTGCCAATTGTTCGTCTGCAAGAATTCGACACCGGAGTCCACTATGTTGGAGCATTCTCCCGCCCCGTCAGGAAGATGTTCGACATTCTATCTGACGGGCAGCTGAAGTGGACAAAGCTGGATCGAGTTTACGACGTCATGTACAACGCCAAGACCGGAGAACGAATTGAGATGACGGATGATCACACGGAGAATCGTAAGAAGCTGACTGAGCATTTCAACATCGATGCGAAGACGTGGGCCGCCTTCGACTCGGCGTGCTTCTGGGCCAAGTTCTGGAGCCACATCGTATTCCAGCTGAAGCTGTGGCACCCATTTCTACTGCGAGTAGTGTGGCCTCTGGTGGCGGTCCCATACCACCGGTATGCATTGCGGGCGACATCCGAAGCGTTGAAGGAAGGACTTTGGGTTCTCGCCGGCGGCTGCGGGGGCTCTCACGTATCATTGGGGAGGTAAGTCTTGGTCACATTCTACCTTCGTATGCGAGCCTGGCATCCATCTCACATGAGCTGCTTTCAGACCATTGTGTTCCTCCGCAAAGATGCCCCCTCTTCCTGACTGCCCTTCTAGACGTGTGAGTGCATTCTTCTCTCACTGACTCAACATGTTTACTTGCGTTTGGCAACGGACATCTCACACCTTCGATGCCCTGAACGATTGAACAGCCACTACAAAGGCGGCGGCTACTTCCCACGCGGTGGCAGCAGGAGCATAGCGAAGACTCTTACAGCTGCCATCGAACGACGCGGTGGGCACGTCTTTGCTCTCTCTCCAGTGGAGAAGATTCTCACGAAGAAAGGATTCTTTGGGCAGCACTCGGCCATTGGAGTCTGCGTCCGCGGCGTCGACATTCACGCGAAGAAGTTCGTGGTGTCGGATGCCGGCTTTCTGAAGACCTTTGGCATTGACAATGAACCCGAAACTAGATCAGCGCTTGTTGACCACGAGATCGGAGCGGCTCAACGTGCCCTGATGCACACCGTGAAAGGAGCCGATGCAGTCTCTCCTTGCATTGCAGACCTAGCGCTCTTCATTGGACTCGATCGAACTGATGAGGAGCTCGGTTTGCCAGCGCTGAATGTGTGGCACCTGTCGAAGGATTTTGGCTGGGATCACGATGAGGCATTCGATGCCTTGATGACTGATACATCTCCCAGTGCGAGCACGGCCGAGCACACGCCCTTCTTGTTCATCAGCAACGAAAGCGCCAAGGACCCAGATTTCACGTTGCGACATCCCGGAAAGTCCACGTCGGAAGTGTTTGCCGTTGTCAACTTCGACCTGTTTGAGAAGTGGGCGGGCACGACGCACAACACACGCGACGAAGAGTACCTGGCGCTGAAGGAGCGTCTGGCCGCGAGCTACCTCGAGGCGTTCTACCTTCATTTCCCTCAGGCACGTGGCCACGTTTGCTTCACTTCGTTGGGCACGCCTTTGACGATGAACAAATTTCTAGGCCGGGCACGGGGCGAAGTGTATGGGTTGGATCTCGCGAGCCCACGCTTTGATTCCTGGGAGGTTCAGCGTGCGCTTCACCCGCAGACTTACGTGAAGAACCTGTACTTGGCCGGAGAAGACCCGTTCCTCCTTGGGGTGACCGCCTGCATGATCTCCGGGTTCATCACTTCAGCTCGCGCCCACTGGTGGAGTTGGATCTACGTCGTGCCTCTTGCCGCGCAGGTATTGCCCGTGCTTTTCTTTGGATAGGCATCGGCACATGGCGAGTACGCAATGCGAGGCACAGCGAGACAGAGATTTTGTAGAGTGGAAGCAGGAAGGTTCAGCCACTTTTAGGTAGGATGCACAGAGAGAGACTGGCGATGCACATATTTGTTTACCGTTGTAAATAGGCTTGCTTAGGATAGGGCACAAATATATCGAGGATGATTGCAGCATGCAAGAGGAGCATAGAATGTTTGATAGGCTCAAGGCTCTTTCATCTTCCGCCTTCTTTACTCGGCTTCATTCACTGCTACTCTCGAGCGTGGGCCATGGTCGTTACGATACGCTCACATCTCACTTTCTAGAATGGCGGTGGGCCTCCTCATTTTCCCCCGCCCCCTCCGCCCACTCCCCACCCCACGGCCGGCTCCCCTCGCCGCGACGAGCACCGCGGCGCGCCGTTTGGACATTGCTTGGGCGTGTATTAACGCGGCGTAGGCCTGGTGTCGGACGGTGGCTCGACCAGGCTCGACCCTGATTGTCTGGGCGTCTGAATCTATCGTCTCGCTCGGTGCACGTACAATACGTGCACCAAATTGCAGCGTCTAATCTGTCGACGTTCGTCGGATAATTGCAATTCAACATGGCGTCCACCAAGGCCCCGCCCTCCTTCCTCACCAAGCTCTCCACCCTCCGCGAATTCGTCACTGGCATGGGCGTCAAGGCCTCGGAGGACGAGCTGTCGGACCAATTGAAGAACAGCGGCCACAATGTCGAGCTGGCACTGGAACGGATATTAACAGGCAGTTTTGGCGGCGGTGGAGGCGGCAGCAGCGCCGCTGCATCGAGCTCGGCTTCCTCTTCCTCGTTAAAGAAGAGGGGCAGCTCATTATTGTCTTCCTCTTCCGCGGCGAAGACGCCCAAATCGAGCATCAAGCGACAGAAGCAGAGCGGTAGCAATGTTGGGGGCAGGAAAAGTTGGTCGGGCGCAGGTGCTGGAAGTGCACCAAAGTGTACACCACACCAGCAGAACCAGCAACCGACGCAGAGATTGTTGCTGTGCAAACGATGGACTGTGGCCTGCTCCAAATCCGTCCGGGGCAGGGTGAGCTACGGGGAAGCGCTGGACTTTAGCGAGAATTGGAGGACTATTGTCCACAAGAGCCACACGCCCCAAAAGGGCAGCAATGCCAAGAACAACAAACCGGTGGATCCCATGGTCAGGTTCCGCTCCAAATCTGGATCGGCGGAAGGAACCCTCAATCGATACCTCTGCTCGGTTTTGTCTCCACTCCTCCGGGTGCCGGCGTCTGGCAGCAGTGACAACAAATTCATACCCCTCGTGTCCATTGAGGGAGAGGCACTCATGGAAGATACGTCGCTAGTGATTGGGAGCGACGTCCCGGTCAACCTCAAGATCTACCTCAACGATCCCATCGCTTTCTTCGAGCTGTTTCAGAACGACAACTCTGCCGGAGAGGACACGAGCTCGAAACTGTTCTTCCGGAAGAAGGCTGCCAGCCAGGGAGGGAGTGGCAAACTGCCCTCGTACCAGACTAAGAAGGCCAAATCCAGTTTCACCGATGGTGAGCTGGCCGAGGCGGCGTTTCACTTGCTGCAGTGGGCAGAGAAAGGGGAGGAAATGCCGTTTAGGAAAGAATCGGCCGATGGCAAAAGCGAGGGAGAGACGGGTGTCGTTGGAAAGAGTGGTTTCTCCAGCAAGGGAAAGGGTGACGATGACTCTGTTACAGGTGATGGAGATTACGAGGAAGACGCACTGGAGTCGGACGAGATCGATGGACTGAACGAGCTGGTCGTATCGGGGGACGAGGGCAAGGCGAAGAGGGCGCTGCCGGAGCTATCGGATCCCGACGGTTTCAAGGCCGGAGTGGTCCTGCGCCCGTATCAGCGACAGGCGCTGCACTTCTTGTGTCGAAAAGAGGGATGCCACATCGAGGGCGAAATGAGCAACGAGGACAGTGATGAAGGGGACGGAGAATTGGATCTCCTTGCTGAGCTGGCGTCGTCAACGCACTCGAATGCCGATGCGTCGATGCAAGTTTGGGGAGGCAAGGCTGTGGCATGCGATTGCGGTCCAGTGGCTGTCAGCGACGAGTCTGTCGCTTCAAAGGCGCTCCCGGTCATCGAACACGGCCGGAAGCAAAATTGCAAGGGGACCGGGAGGAAGTATATCCACCACCCCCTCTGGAAGCGGAGATTCTTGGCGACGGACGATTTGGGGACAGTGTTTGCCTTTTTTGTGAACGAGCTCCTAGGAATTGCATCGGCGACGCCTCCGAATCCACCGAGGCAGTGCGTGGGTGGTATTTTGGCTGATGCAATGGGATTGGGCAAGACTGTCATGCTCTTGTCGTTGATCCTGAAGACGAAGGAGGCAGAGAGCGGAAGATCGACTACGTCCGAGCAATTATCATCCGGTGCGCCCACGAAGCTTGATCGCACATCAAAGCGTAAGAGAGACGCAGCGCCGAAGAAGGACGCTGTAGAGCTATTATCGGACGACGAGGACGAATCTGATTCCCCAATGGACGACGACGAATCGTGGACGGACGAGCAATCGCCAACGATGGCGAAGAAGCCCAGTGCCAAAGGTCGAAAGCTGAGCCGGGCAACTCTCGTCATTGCTCCTCTATCCCTAGTGTCCCAGTGGGAGGAAGAGCTGGCGTCGAAGACGGACTTGTCACATCACGTTTACTACGATGCTGGAAAGAAGGCCAAGGGGAGCGATGCCTTCTCGTGCGTGGATGTCGTCGTCACCACTTACGGTACAATCCAAAGCGAGTACGTATCTCTGTGCAAAATGAGCGGCGGCGCTTTGGAGCCGGGGCACGCTCATCCGATTCTAGCGTTTGATTGGAAACGGATCATATTGGACGAGGCTCACGGCATCAAGAACCCTGCTACTGTGGCGTCGAAGGCGTGCTGCATGCTCAAGGCAGACGCGAGGTGGTGCGTTACCGGAACTCCTGTCCAAAACTCACTGCAGGATGTGTATGGCCTGCTAAAGTTCCTGCGCCACGAGCCGTGGTGCGAAAGTGTGTTCTGGAAGAATGCCATCACCAACACTGCCTCTGGTGCTTCAGCTGGAGCTGGGAATGCATCTGACACCAACGATGAGAAGGAGGCAGCACAATTGGCTGCAAGTGCAGCATTTGCGCGTGTCCGCCGTGTCCTGGCCCCCATCATTCTACGGAGAACCAAAGATACGCTCTCGGAAGATGGCACTCCCATCCTCACTCTCCCGCCTATCGACTCGTCGGTCGTTCATGTGACTCTGTCTCCGGCAGAACGAGAGTTCTACAACGCTCTGCTCGAACGATCTCAATCCGTCTTTGAGGGATTCCTCAATGCCGGTACAGCCTCCAAGTCCTGGTTCGCCATCTTTTCACTTCTCCAACGCCTTCGCCAATCGTGCGACCACGTTGCCCTAACGGTGAATAAGAAGCTGGACACCAGCGAATTGGCTCAGATGAAAGATAGCCGAGGGCTTGCCAAGAAGGAGTCATTCTCGAGCGACGATGTCGAAGATGGCGTCGACGACACCTTCCTGAGTGGTTTGCTGAGCAAGTTCCGGCGAAAGAAGACCACCAACGCTCAAGAGGAGCCGACTTCCTTCGTGAAACAGGTGGCAGAGACCCTGTCTCAATGCGTTCAGTCCAGCGAGGAATACATGAAGAACGAGTGCCCAATATGCCTGGATGAGCCGCGGGTCGAGGACGCAGTGCACACGCCTTGTGGGCACATGTTTTGCAGAGGCTGCCTTCTGTCGGAGTTCAAGGAGCAACAGAACCGTGGCAACAAAAAGACGGTCGAGGTAGCCATGTTCAAGTCATCTGGACCTGTCCAACGCAAGGTGGAGGGAGGCTCGTGTCCCGTGTGCCATGAGTGGGTGAAGGTATCGCGTGTCATCGGAATAGAGAAGTCAGAGAATGGAGAAGCGAGGTCGACCTTTCTGCAACAATCGCCCGATAAAGCGGAGAAGGAGAACACCCCGAATGTCAACAATGAGGCGCTTGAAAGGGACGCGGCAGCTAGAGCAACATTGGAGTCGGCACTGAGCGGAGCGAACAGCTCTAAGCTGGAAGCGGTCTTGGCCGAGCTCGATAGAGTGTGGACGTCCGACCCTGGAAGCAAGGTGCTCGTGTTCTCTCAATATCTCGGTTTCCTTGACATCACAGGCCGGGCCCTTGCTGACATTGGCGTGGAATGCTTCCGTATCGACGGAAAGATGAGCCTGAAGGAACGCGTGGCAATGATTGCCAAATTCAACAAGAAGCGAAGTCGAACGAGCGCAATGGAAGAGGGCGTTTGTCAGAGAGGGTCGGTGTTCCTCGTCTCGATGAAAGCGGGCGGAGTTGGGCTCAATCTAGTGGCCGCCTCGAGCGTCTTTGTTCTCGACCCGTGGTGGAATCAGGCGATCGAAGACCAGTGCATCAATCGGATTCACAGGATTGGCCAGCAAGCGAAGGTCGTGCGGGTGCGAAAGTTCGTCGTGAGCGACAGCGTGGAAGAGAAGATCGTGGCCCTTCAGGGCAAGAAGAAGGGCATGGCGAACGAAATCTTGAGCGATACGGATGGCGGCGGAGGCCAGTTGGACAGCGCCAAACCGACGCTGGAAGACTTCAAGCTGCTCTTTGGGAGGTAGTAGTTGGTCGAGCATGCGCAGAGGAATGCAAACAAAGAGCTTCTTAATCATCCTACATGGTTAACGTTGGCCCGGAGCTACAGAACTTCGGAACTAAATCGCCTCGCAACCTTTGGGCACGGGGTGGTTGACGTGCATTTCCCGTCTCCCACGCTCGATAAACCGGCTCACCACCCAAGCGTGAGCCTGAATCAAGTCTTTGACGCACTTCCTCGCACCTGCGGCAACCTTCACGTCGTCGCCATCAACAACGTGCTGGGTCACGCTAACTCCCAGAGGTTCGCCGTCTTCGGTGACATTGGTTGCATTGATTGTATGGAAATCACGTTGCTCGAACAGTTCGTAGAAGAGGGGATCTCGCAGATGAATGCCACCGCTATCGCTGTTCATCAGGGTCGTCATCTGATAGACGTGTCTCTGGATCCACGACGCCACCTCCGGATCGTCCGAGTAAGTGTAGGCTTCGATCCCATCCGTGGTGTTCTTGTAAACGCGTGTGATCTGACCGCGAGAGTCAAAGAGGTCGTGGATCAACCACATCATCTCTCGCCTCGACATGCCGTGCCCTCCGCCTCCCTGGCCCCAGCCTCCGCCTCCGTGGCCTCCCATCCCACCTCCGTGGCCATGACCGTACCCGCGCCCCCTTCCCCCGCCTCCACGGCCTTGCATACCACCGCGCCGTCCCTCCATGAGGCGGTATCCCCCATCCCTACCCCTCACTCCTCCATGCCTGCCGTATTGAGCCGATGCAATGGACGCCAAAATGGCAAAGGAGAGAGTCCAAAGTTGCTTCGTCATTGTTGCAATCGTGAGATTTGAGTTGTAAAGAGAGTTGATGATATGTTGCTCAGTGAAATTATGAGAGCTTGATGAGAGGTGGGTAGAGGTTCACGTCTCAACAAGGAAGGATGTTCCAGAAGCTTTTGGCGGGCATGCCCCTGTCGGTCGGACAAATAGCCGCCATTCCCACTATGTATTTCGCCGGGTTCCCATCCGTTGTGGTGTTCTCGTCGTGTGGCACCCGGCTCTCTGCTTGTGCAGAGGTCTCCAACGCGCCCGCTCTTCTTTCGACGATAAAAGGCGATGCTAATATGGTGCCGAGCGTCGAAGGTTCAAGCCCGTTAGGAGGCACCAGCGACGCGGGCGTCATCAGCCTGCCAAGAAGTTGGGGAAAACTGGTGTCGGAGGGTACCTACCTAGCGCTCGCCTCGCGATTGGCTCGATTTTTTTTGAGGCGGGATTTACTCGTGGGGTATCAAAACTGCAAATTGCAGTTTTGGTATGTTTCTACGTAGTTTCTACGGCAACAAAATAAAAAATGACGCCAAAATCCATTACCCCAAAGTCAATCCCATTCGACTTTCTGGGCAAAAAAAATCCAGTCAACTGCGAGATCAGCGCTAGGTCATCTACCTAGGGTTAGGGTTAGGGTTGGAGTTAGGGTTAGGGTTTGACTGGCTGCTTGGTAGGAGTTTAGAGTTGCCAGTGCAGTTGCACCTTGCAGCCTCTTGCAGCTCAGGTCGTCACAAACGCAACCGCCGAGCCGCGTTGCCAGGGGCTTGTAGCTTGAAGGTTGGAGGGTTGCACGGGGCCAACGCGGGCGCGAGCATCGCCTCTACAGAGCTAGAATCAGCAGGTGCAACTGGATGCAATGACCGCAAAATTTGAGACACCACAGGGTGATGGTGCACCCACAAACCCTGTGCCGCCGCCTGACATCGTCCGCGCCGAGCTCGCCGCGGCCAAGCTCCGCATCTCTGCCGCCGAGGAGCGGGTGGACGCCTCATTGCAACTGCTGGAGCGGGCGCAGGCGCAGGTGGCCTCCTCGCGGAAAGAGTTGGAGGAGGCGCGTGAATATTTGCAGCGGCTGGAGGAGGGGAATGACGGCAGTATCGACGCGAGCGGCGATGATGCGAATAATTTGGCGGTCGTCCCGCCGGAGGAGGAAGGCGGATCTATCAACGAGGAGGAGACGCTAGCAGCAGCCGCCGCTGCTGTGACGTCGCACATGGCAGATTCCGCGGACGATGTGACAAGCCTGACGGAGGATCGCGAGGCAGAAGACGAGGCGTATGGCGAAACGGCGGTGCTCAAGGCTGCAGCAGCAGCTGTTGCCGCCGCAGTAATATCGAGCAAGGGCAATTCCGGGGAAGATGTTGAGTTGACGACCAGCTTGGCCGAGGAGATTGAAGGGGAAACTACAGAGGCCGCGGGGGCGGCGGGGGCAACTGCAATTGTTCGGACTGTCAGCACGGATGACGAAGCTTCAGCGGAGGAAGTTGTAGAAGATGATGACACTTCAGAGGAAAAGGATGCAGAAGGAGACGCAGTCGAAGAGTTGCTAGGGAAAGCAGTGGCTTTGCTTGCAGTGTCTGGGATTGAGGGCGAAAGCGATGCACTGGATGCAAGCCCGGATCAGGAGGAGGAGGATGCAACCAAGGGCCAACAAAGCCTCTCTTCCGAAGAGGAGGCTCTGCGCGACGGATTTTGGGGACGACCGCTGGTGCGTCGGTCGCTGAGCTGCGTCGACGAGAATTCATCCGGAAAAGAAACGACTGGGGAAGAGGGCGAAAGCGATGCGTCCAAAGCGAGCCTGCAGAATGAGGAGGATGCACCCGAGAGCAAACGAAGGATCTCCTGGCAAGATGTAGCCACGTACGACGAGCTATTCCAAATGAATCGGAAAGACGACTCGCGGGTACAACCTCTAGCCGAGGCATGCGAGGCATGCACAGACAAGGGGGGTGCGGAAGACGATCACGAAAGCCAAGGAGGAGTAAGCATTTCTTCGCGGTCAACCTTGACTGTGGACAGGGCGCCCGCCAGAGTGATAAACAGCAAAGAGATCGAAGTGCAAGGCTGTGGTGTGCCCGCGGTCAACGGCAAATACCACCGCTTTGAGGAATGGGACGGCGTCCCCGCCTTCGCCAAGATTGCCAAATGGGAAGGAAAGGAGGTCATGTTCTACATGGGACGGTGGCGGGCGAACAACGGCACGAGGAAGTGGTACATCACATGCACCTGGGACGGTGAGGAGGGGAAGCGTCCCACGCAGCTGGCGTTCTACGTCGCCTACTCGGTCCGGAAGTTTAGCCACCCGCCCGAGAAGGGCTGGATGGTAGTCCCGCAGGGGAAGGAATTCTTCCTCTCGCCAACTTATGAGGGGCGGGGGATAGAGCCGCCTCCCGTGGTTACTGTGGAACCAGACCTTCAGGACCCCGCCAGCCTCAATTGGAGAAAGGCAAAGTTGGGCGTGCGAATCGCCTGCGCCGTGACCGCGTCGTCGAGCCAGGCGAGTGCGGGATCGGGCCGGAGGAGGCGCGAGAACGAGAACAGGTCCATTGGGAGCATATCTACGAAGGATAGGGATCACCACATCGAGAACCCGGTATATCTGCCACCATCTTTGCTGGAAATCAGACGATGATATCCAGAGATACAGGCAATAATAGTACAAATGGCCTCAATTTATGTACAAACTCTGACGGGTGCTGGTGCATAGGTACACCATCCATCACCTCCGAGGACCTCTCAGTGTCTATGCAACCGCCGTCGGAACTTTCGCGCCAAACGAGGCGATTTTGATCTCGTCCTCCCCGCAAGAATCCTCACTCAACACCGATTCCGGGCATTTGGCCCTCGCTCCCACCGCTCCCCCCTCCGCCTTCTCGAAACAGACTCGGTTCTCCGACAGGAAACCTTTGTTGCACGCTAACACCGCCCCTTCCTCCCCGTATCCCTCCATCAACTCCGATCGCTTCACAACGGATCCGTACTTTTCCTTCACGATGGAGGGGGTGGGGAGCAGCAAATTCAGCGCGGTGGAGAAGTATGAGTGCTGGTCGAGCCCGGAACACGTGCCATGTTTCTGCCACTCGTGCGACCAGAAGGATTCGTGGCCGGGAGACGCGGGCGGGGACTTTATGTTGGGCCACCGCTCCGAAAGCTCGTCCGACAAATCTTCGAGGAGAGCGATGTCCAGCTTTTCGTTGGAGCACATGGAGGGCCACGTGCCGTCGTCCCTCTTGAGAACAGTGCATGTGGGATATCGGATGTGTTAGACACATAAATAGATCGCAAGAAATAGACGACAAGGAGCAACATCAACAACTCACGTTGGGCCACAATCCATGAATGGTCAGCTGCCCCTCCCCCGCCTCCTCGAATTGGCGGCACCCCGCGAACTTCTCGTTGTTCTCCCGGCAGAAT
>JALLAP010000165.1:0-28943 GCA_036939355.1 Thalassiosira profunda | reverse complement strand
GCCGGCTGTGCGTGCAGGCGCCGGTCACCTCGCAGATAACGGACATCAAGGCGCTGGCCGGGAAGAGGATCGTGACGAGCTTTCCGAGTCTGACGAAGAAGTTCTTCGATCCGCTGGATGCCGAGATGGGCGTGACCACCAGTATTCGATTTGTGTCGGGAAGTGTGGAGGCGGCGTGCGGGTTGGGATTGGCGGATGCGGTGGTGGATTTGGTCGAGACGGGGACGACGATGAAGGCGGCGGGGCTGGAGATTGTGGCGACGGTGCTTGAAACAGAGGTGAGCATTGCTCTTGTCTCATCTGCAATGTCATCTATTGATGTTGCAGCAAACTGACTCTGTGCAATTTATGGTATGCACATCATATGCACACAATTTGCAATCTGCCCAGTCGGTGCTGATTACCAACCCCCGGACCAAACACAAAGACATCGTCTTCACCTCCAAAAAGTTCGTCATGGTGTCGTACAACTGCCCGCCCGACCCGGCGGTGTTGGAGGCCGTGACGAAGATAACGCCCGGCAAACGATCGCCGACGATCACGGCATTGACGGACGGTGGGCACGCCATATCGAGCTTGGTGAAGAAGAAGGAGATCGTGAAGGTGATGGACGATTTGCACAATGCCGGGGCGCAGGATATTCTGGTCTTCGATCTAGCGAACTCGCGGATGTAAGAGGCGATTCTGTACAAACTTGATGTCGGAAGAAGTGATAGATTTGCAATGGAGTGCAAAGAAGCGAGAGAGATGGAATGTCCAAAGCAAATGCGGAGGCGGACGAAGAAGTGGATTGTCTCGCAAAGGGCGTTATCAACTTAACATGCCCCTTGAAACACATCGATCACATCTAAAGAATACACAATCTATCCGGAACGGACTCCAATCTTCTCGCTCAGGGGGAAGAGCCATCCACCAAAACGTCCATGTTCTCACACCAATGAACGAACGCATTCCAGTGCTTGTCTCCCTCTTTCAGCGTTTCGGAGTCGCCGATCACAACCAATCCATTCTTCCCGCGCGTCAATGCCACATTCATCCTTCTCCAGTCCGACAGGAATCCAATCCGCCCCTGACGATTAGATCGAACCGCGGAAAATATGATGAGATCCCGCTCTCTTCCTTGGTAGGCATCGACCGATTTGACTTCAATCTCGTGGGGAAACGATTGCACGAGCTCGCGGAAGTCTCCATCCTTGGCCATCATCGATTTGATGAGGGCCACCTGAGACGAGTAGGGAGTGACCACTCCAATCGAGCCTTTGAAGGAAGACTCCTGGCTCAACAAGCTAGTCAGCATCTTAACGACTTGCGTCGCTTCCGCTTCGTTTTTGTAGCTGCTGTTTGAAGGATCGGCCACTGCCGCAGAAGAAGTGGAGAGTTCGTCGCCAGACTTCACTTCTCCCTTGCTCTCGTTGTTGCGACCTCCGACTCGCACAAATCGAACAGACACCTTTGGATCGCTCGACGGGTAGCTCGAGTCCAAGTCTCGAGGGAACTTTCGCGACGTGCCAAGTAGCATGGGCGTCGAAAGCAAACCGTTGTAAAATACGGCGGAGGAGAAGGCTGCAAGGGACGGATGCATTCTGTACTGCACTGAAAGCAGTAGCGACCCAGCAAATTGCTTTCGATACGAGACGCTGTCCTCTGAGGTTGCCAAGACCTTCGACACTGCCTGCCTGGTTGCTTTGTTCTGCAGAAATTTCGTCTCCAGTGGCGTATTATCTTTCTGAGCGGTCACAGTCACTGGCTGAGGCAAAGTCGACGCCAGTCTTGACATGAGAGAGATCGACAGTGGCGACTCCCCAGTGGATGATGTGTCGCTTCTAACCGTTGGCGGCAGTTGACACGGGTCTCCAAGCATGACAAGCGAGCGGCAGCTGTTCGTCGAAACGATGGGAATCAGACTCGCCGGCTCCACGCTCTGGCAGGCCTCGTCCGTGATGACAAAGGGCGTCGAAAGAGGAGGCAAGTTGTCCGGAGCAAACTCGCGAACGGTTCCAAACTGCGTCCGCGGCTGCGTGTCCACAGGGCCCCTTCTTTTGCTTGATGTTGCCTTTTCATCCTCCTCCTCCGGGTATATGCCGCAAGCTGCCAAAAGCTGCGCGTCGGCAGCTCCGACTGATGTGGCAACGATGACGTCTGCCTCACGAAGCGCCCTGGTGGCAGCAATATTGCAGGCTTGAATGGAGGCTTTCACAGCATCTGTAGCAGCGTCCCGTTTGGCTCGTTCCGCCGACAG
Source organism: Thalassiosira profunda (assembly GCA_036939355.1). Taxonomy (NCBI): domain Eukaryota; phylum Bacillariophyta; class Thalassiosirophyceae; order Thalassiosirales; family Thalassiosiraceae; genus Thalassiosira; species Thalassiosira profunda. Next base: position 26,704 of record JALLAP010000165.1, on the reverse strand, counting down.
AGATCCCTTGTTCGTCCTGTTACCCTTGCCTTTGTTTGCGGTCTTCTTCACTTTCGCCGTGATCCTCGCCGCTTCATCCAGCGCTTGCTGAGCGTTGGGGTCTCTCTGAATCGCAGCATCAAGGGTGTGGCTCCACAGACCCTCTGACACACCGGAGGGCTTGCCCACGCGAACTACCTTCAAACCCAGGCTCAGAAAATTTTCCGCGAGGTTGTCGGCGCCAACGTTGCTGAAGGCGGTCGCGAGAACTTTGCAGTGGGGGCTGAGGCTCCGGCATTGATGTACGAATCCAAACGCGATGGAAGCGGCCGTCGTCGTCTTTCCTGTACCCGGCGGTCCTTGAATCAGAGTCAGCCTGCGAGTGAGAGCCGATCGGATGGCAGTCAACTGCGGTTCGTTGTATTGCGGAAACAAATTGTCGGGGTTGGCTTGAATGTACGACAAGACCTGATTGGCCAGCTGCGTAGAGGTTGGCAGCGGTGGCTTTGCAAGCTTCTTTGGCTGCAACGAGAGAGTGCAGGTCAGCACACACGATGTCGACAGTACATAGCACAGAAATTCACATGATCACGCACCAAATCTCCAAGGCTCGGGTTGCTCATCCCATCCAACTCATCGTCGTCCTTGATGGCGAACGTCGAGAGTATCGCTTCTTTGAGCAGATTGTCCATCGTGAAGCCACCAACCCGCTTTTCAGAGTACTTCGGAGCCCCTTCCGGTCGATCTGGCACCGACGTCAGCTGTCCCAGCGCCGCGACCATCCGTTTGAAAGGCACGTCCGAGAAGAAGCGGTCCACTCTCACGCGCATGCTTGGATCGCCCTTCCCCTCGTCGCCCCGATTGTTGGAGGCTGGGCCGAACGCCGTCAGGAACTTTCCGCCAGGTATTGCCACGTCAAGGTAGGTGGGACCAACATTCAATACGCGAGCCTCCACTGCCACGACATCCTTGTTGGTGGGCAGGGATGTCGTCCCCAGAAAGTCTCCAGTCCCCCGCGGCTGCAATGTCATCACGATCACATCGTTGCGCGCGAATTTGTGGTTGGGGGGCAACGGCGACAGGATGCTGCTGTTCTCGGGCGTCGCCGAGCTCACGAAGAAGGTGGTTGTCGCATCGAACGATTTCTCCAGCCGGTACACTTCGTCATTGAACAGGTTGCCCCGGCGCTGAGGATGGATGTCGAAGAGGGCATGGCCCGCCTTCTCCAACAGGAACGGGTCGGCAATCGACGATTCCAGACGATTGATCACTTCGGCTTCCTCCATCTGATATTCCTCCGAGATGAGCTCCAAGAACGTAGAGTGATATGATGCAAGCGAGTTGTACAGCTTGAGCCGCTTCCTGGCCCGCCCCCTTCCCCCTGCATTTCCACTCCCATTCTGGTACTTCCCCCCCGCCCGCAGCTCCACCTTCTTGTGTTTCCATTGAGATTTGCTCATAGGGGATGAGGAGAGGATCTGTGTGGACGACGACAGTGGCGGGGGCGTGAAGGTGGCGTCACCGGCGTCGACCTTGCCGCGCTGCATCCGGGCGGTCCGCTTGTCGCTCGCCTTCTGCTTGCGCATCTCCAGAGTGGCACGTGCACCGTTGCCCGTACAAATATGCGGCGCCGGGTGGAGGACGCGAGCGCCACGGAAGGAGGATGCAGAGAGGGCATGCGCCTGCACCGCGAGCAGTGCGACGGCCGAGACGGTGGAGAGCACGGACAAGGCGAGCTTGCCGGACCGAAGTCTGGGCAGGACGCCACGGCGCAGGCAGCCCATCATTGAGTTGCAATTCGACGCCAATTTTCGACCTCTCAGCGGCGCCTATCGATCGATGTGGTTCATGCGCCTACACGCAGCAATTTTAGGCAGCCTCCGCAGCTCGCTGTCGTCCCTTCTCCATACCATGGCAATGCGCCGCCGCGTCGATCCCACCATCTGGCATCGGCAAGATTTTGTTCTGGCTGGCCGTCTCTGCGGGGGGCGGGGGCTTGAAAGAGGAAGATTCTTTGTCTATTGTACGAAGGAATCAGTTGTTTGGCGGCGCCTTTCACACGAGCGAGCACAAAGCATTGCCCAAGAAGAGAGCCGCAGAAGCCAGAACCCAGCGCTCACCTCGTGGCCGCCCCTGCACCCCTGTCCGCCGGCGGACCTGCCCACCCATCCTCGCGGTCGCGGGCGTGTCGTTTGTGTGCTCTGCGGCCTGATCTCGGCTAGTGGTAGCGGCGCCAGGCAGGGAGCATATGCACATTGAGGTGCACCGTGTTGCAGTGGTGCACCCGCAAGAGATTGACCAGCACATCCGTGCCGAGGCTACGATGGTGCTGGGAAAGACTGTCTTCACCGTGCGAAAAGCGAAGCGATGCACGCGAGACGTCCTCTCTCTTGGGACATATATTTACCTCTCAGTATGGCTGTGGAGGTTCGAGAGAGAATTCGGATCACTCAGAAATTGGTGCACGATGGTTTACGGACTGGTGTGCCTTCTTTGGACGGCGCGGCTATCTCTTAGGAATCTCAGTTACACTATCTTTGGGGTGGGAGTGTACGGTTACGTGATCAAATGTATGTGGTGGGAGGTGAATAGAGACTATCTCGAGCTAGGATGCAAAATGCTCTCGGCTCTGTTCGCGGCAAAATGCATTCACCTAACGTCCGGTCTCGTGTCCGTGTGGCAATCAGAGTACTCAGATTGAGACAGGACAGGCAATCTACTTGTCAACATAAATGAATATGCATTCTTATGAGCTTTGCTTGGCCTTCTTGCGCCTCGCCTGAGCTTTCCGCGCATAATAGCCGCTGAAATCGAGTCGGAAGAGGAGGAAGGGCAATGCGTCGTGCGTTTTCACGGGCTCCACCTCCTCCTGGTCGTCGTCCAAAACGGGATTGCAATCGACCTCATCGATCTGCTTGCTCATCATCTTCAGCAGCTCGCTCAGTGCTCGATCAAACTCGTTCGTAGAGCGCTCGACGAATTCGAACAGCTTGGCATCGGCCAGATACAAAAACACCCTCCCTTCCTCCTTGTCCAGCGTCGTGCGTCCCCAGTCTCCCTTCTCGGCCCGTTCCTCCACCTGCTTCCGGATCTTCGCCGCCTTGTCCAGCCCTGCCAGCGAATTGCTGAAGATGTGGTCCTGGAACTTGCCAAACGTCAATGCAATCGAAAGGAGCTTTTGCAGCAGCCTCTCCAACCCCTCGCCGCCGCCGTTGCTGAGCAGCGCCTTGTCCGCAATCTCGTTCAGGTACGAATCGTGCGCGCGAATGACGTCGTCGAGGGTCCGCGCCTTCCTCAGCGATCCGACCAGTCCCTCCCACCCGCCCTCCAGCACCTCGAACATGAGGTAGTTCTGCAGGTTCGAGACGAAGTGCAGCATCGTCTGGCGCGTCGACGAGATCCGCCGCAATAGGTACGACGCGTGCTCCGCCGCCTCGCTGATGGTCGGCGCGTCGGCCCCGCCCGCCTTCGTTTCGATCAAGATGGCGTGGTTCAACGCCGTGCTCTGCCGCCACGAGTTGTTGAGCATCCACTCCACGCGTTTGAGGCGGAAGAGAAATAGAAAGACCCGGTGGTACGTCTCGTTGGCCGACTCGTGCACGATGGCATCCAGCGGGCTGTTGATCTTGTAGTCGAGGTAGATGAAGTCCCAGGGGTCCTGGATGGAGGAAGCGTCGCCGTCCTTCCACGGCGCCATTTCCTCCTGCGTTGCCTTCTTGGGAGGCGGCCCCATCGAATACAGGCTGTCCCGGTCCACCATCAGCCGCGCCCGCAGGTTGCCCAGCACAAAGTTGGGGAGGAAGCGAGCGTTGGTCGTGTTCAACGAGCCCTCGAGCACGGCGGCCAGCGTGTGGTTGTAGATGCCCGCGAGGGACGTCCGACCGCGGAATTCCTGGTCCAAGCCCTCCACGAACGACGACACAAAGTCCCCCTGCCCCAAGAAGAGAAAGTGCTTGAGGGCGAGGAGGTGCTGCGTCAGGTGGTGCCGCGCCTCGAGCGACTCCAGGATGTGGGAGTGAATCCTCGCCGACGATTGCATGACGGCGGCGTGGAGGGTGGTCACGCATCGCCGCTCGTCGTCCCCGTCGCCCGCGTCCCTCAACGTCGCGTAGCCGCACCCCGTGTCGCCCTCCTCTTTCTTCGCCACCTCCCACTCCCGATCCTGGAGGCAATACCGGATGAAGTTGATCCCCTTCCCCACGAGGAGGACCTCCCGCGCCAAGTCCAACGTGATGACGTCCATCAGTCCCCCGCACGAGCAGAGCGGGATCAGCCCCTCCACCAGCAGGTACCGCTGGTGCCACGTGAAGAACCCCGACGAGGGCATCGCGGTGCCCCCCACTTCGTCGGGCCGGACCTCCCGCACGAAGAACTCGGAGTGGGGATCCTCGAGGACGCCCTGGGCGAGCCACTGCGAGAGGAGGCGGTACCACGGCGCCGCGCAATCGGCCGCAATCGATCGGACCAACTCGGCATGCTTCGTGTGCCCGTCGAGCGAATGGCGGAGGACCGCCGCGAGGAGCTTCCCCCCCTGGAGGTTACGCGCTCCCGCCCCCTCGGCCAGGAGGGCGAGGGTTCGCAGATGATCCCGCATGGGAGGGGTGCGCGCCACCAGCGACCGCAGCGTCAGGTATTGGGCCTGCGGTGGATTCTCCACTGCTTCGGGGGACAGCTCCAGCGGCGGCAATTCCCCCTCCAGCCCCGCCAGCGCCGCGTGGTATCCCGCCAGCTCCTTGTCGAGCCGCGCCGCCAGCGCCCGCGCCGTGGCGCACTGGACGCCGTCAGCGTCGTCCTCCAGCACGGACGCGACGTAGGACGATACCCGGCCGTAGAGCCAGCCGCACTCCCCGCAGAGGGCGATGGCGTCGCGGGCCCCGCTCCCCAACAAAGGCAGCTGCAGTTGGGAGCGGAATGCGAGGTCCTCCCTGTCCCTCCCCCCGTCGGCTCCGTCATTTTCATCGTCACTCGGTTGGGGCAGCACCTCGAGATGGGGGAAGGGGCGGACCCCCTCCGCGACAATGTGCGGGGCGAACCGCTCCCCCGCGGGGTGACCGTGCGTGTCCCACATCTGCGCCTGCTCCTCCTCGCTGGGAAGGTACCGCAGCAGGGCGCCGTCGGAGTGGCGCATCGTCAATACGACGAGCTCGCGGAGGAGGGCCCGCTCCTCCGCGTACCACCGCTGTTCGTGCTCGGAGATGCGGAGGGGTGGTTGTGGCTGGGGAGATGGCCGCGGCGTCGGGGGCGACCGCAATGCGGAGGGGCAGTAGGCCGCCCCCGCCCGCGTGTCCCACTGGAAGAGGCTCCTCTTGAAGGAAGAGGCCATGGATTCGTCGTCTGCGGCATGCGATGGGTTTGTCTCGCCCGCGCTGCCATTATTATTCGCCCCACCGTCGGGCGTTGGCCCGCCCCCCGTCGCCAGCTGCGCGAGCAGAAAGCCCAGCCGCGCCACGTCCTCCCCTTGCAATTTATTTGCGCCCTGATTCTGGACCGCCGCCATCGCCAGTTGCTGCAGGAGGGCGGCCGTCTCTGCCCCGTCGCGCTCGTGCACCATTTCGTCATTGCTGTTTGGTGGTCCGCGGTGCAAGACGTCGGCCGGACGCCGGGCGGCGGCGCTCGTTCCGAGATACCCGCTCATCGACGACGTCTGCACGGTCGGGCACTCCGCTCAATTAATGATTGGGGCGGCCTCCTCGTGTTGCTTCGTCGTCGTCCTCCTCTTCCCCTTCGGCTTTGTTGCAAAGTTGCAAAGCAAAGTGAAAAGCGCAATACCTAAGTACGTCGTAGGTAAGTACTTAGCAAATCGGTGCTTGAAACCTGCTAACCTGCACCTCCCCTGCCTGCCTCGCCTCCATCCGCCCTCCTCCGCCCGCTCCTCCCCCCCCCGCGCCGCCACTCCTGCGCCTCATCTCCCGCCCCCTCTAGACCATGGCCGCCGTCGGGCTCCATCGCTCGTCGACCCCGCCGGGGATGCCGCCCCCTGAGGCCAGGCGGACGCCCTCGAAACTTTCGTATGGCACCGTCTGCTCGTCCAACATCAACAGGTCGATGGAGGCGCACGTCGTGATGCAAAACGCAGGTGAGTGCCTGCAGTCCGCTTTATTACTCATGCCGTTGCCATTTGCAAAATATGCACCACTCTGACCCTTGGTGCATATCCACATCCATCGTGTGCACACATGACATGTGCAGGCCTGCGGGTGGAGAGCTACGGCACGGGAACGAACGTCCGGCTGCCGGGGAAGTCGGCCATGGAGCCGCAGGTCTTCAAGTTCGGGACGCCGTACGCGGACATGTACAAGTCGCTCGCGGCGACGCCGGAGGATACGGCGTATTTCACGCACAACGGCGTGTTGCAATTGTGCAAGCGCGGGGCCGCCGTCAAGGTGGGTGGTTTGTTTGGTGCACTGCACATTTGCGGCAGCCCTTTGTCTCAAGCGCAACCCACCCTGTCTCAATTGCAGGAAGCCCCACAGCGATGGCAAGACATGCCCTCCACCGCGGTGCAAAAGCACGATGTTGTGATTGCGTTTGAGGTGAGTAGATAACAGGAAGTGCGAGGCGTTTGCTGCAACCTCGTTTTTTATCTGATGAACACATCATCATGTGTAAGGAGCGAATTTACGACGCGGTGATTGAGGATTTGCAAACGCGAGAACCGACCGAGGATTTCAAGGCGATTCACGTCGTATGCCTGGACACGAAGGACAACCCGCACGAGGCAAAGCTGCAAGGGAGGGTGGCGCTGGAATTGTGTTGGATCTTGGAGCAGACGGAGGACCTGGACTTGGAGGCGCCCGAGCTGGTGGAGACGTTTCAGGAGGAGCAGATGACGCACACGCAGATCAAGGTGTTGCATCAGATATGTTATCTGTAGCGTCGGGGAGGGTGTTTGAAGCGTGGCAAAAAATTGTCTCCAATGAAAGGGAAACAACTCAACGAGGGGAGAACGGAAACATTTGATATGAGCATACCCAACACACAACTGGAGACATTGGTGGTCATAACTTCGGTCAAATCATCGTTCCTTAGCCTTTATTGGATGTTAGGCACATCCATCCGTTGTTGATATCGTATCAACCTTCTTTCGCCCACCCCGCCCTGTAGCCAAGTAATAGCAAATAAGCTTCTTCTCCGCAGCAGTCTAGAGACCGTACATCTTCTTCATCGAGTCCATTGCGTAACCAGCAGACCCCTGCTTCTTCTCCTCGGCCTTCTTCGCCTCGTACGCTTCCATCTTCGCACGCTGCTGTGCGCTCATATTGGCCATCTGTCGCTTCTTGGCCTCTTCCTTCGCCGCCTGCTTGGCAGCCGCGGCTTCGAGCTTGGCCGCCTCAGCCTCCATCGCGGCAGCTTTCTTTGCAGCAGCCGCCTCCGCTTTTTTCTTTGCAGCAGCCGCCGCGGCCTCTTTTTTGGCCTGCAACTTAGCCAGCTTTTCCGGGTCGGCCTCCTTGGGAGTGGACAGGCCCAACTGGCCTGCGTTGTCCACGTTGTAAGCAGGCATCGTTAGGCCCCCGCTGAAATCGTCGAACCCAGCCTCGGCCTGGTAAGCGCCCGAAGCAAACGCCGCGTTGGGCAGGGCGATTGATGCGGCTGCAGCTGCAACCTTTGAGAGCAGATCGCGCCGAGACACCGCATCCAAGGACGTCGTCGTTTTGATGGTCCCGGCATGATGGCGCGGCTGCACGGTGAAGGGAGTCACACCCGAAAGCGGGATGGCCGCGAGGAGAAGGCGTTGCATCAACATCTTAAGGTGGCGGTGCAATTTGAGGGTATTGGGCGTGGGCGGCGAGGAAGGGGGGGAGGCTGGGGTGATTTGATTGGATTGAAGCTGACGTCAAAGATTTTTAGGTGCACGCACTCTAACAATCTTCATTTACAAGCAAAATTTACCTGTGCCGGCACTACACTGTTTCCTCATGACATCGATCATCCAAACCGCAAGAGCGAAGCCAGAGGCAGTGCGTCCAAGGAGCAGAAACACGGACCGGATGGCGACGATGAGAGAATCGAGGCGCTGAAAGAGATATTTGATACATTCTAACATTCCTTATCCTGCCCTCCTAACATCCTATCCCGTCCATAACATAAATAGCTTTGCCTTCACATGTCTGCACAGGTGCCTGGACCCGACGGTGCATTAAAACGACCCAAGGGTTGCACCACCAAAACGCTCCAGCGTTCACAGAAACGATATCTAGATATCTCTCTCACACCACACGCCTCAGCATCATTCATTTCCTATACCATGGAGCCCCCGTTGCCGCTGAAGGCCCTCCGCGCGCTCTTGATCCGCTGATACAGCACCACGGCGTACATCGCCAATCCCGCCGTGCCGATGGCGAAGAACGTCAGCGCGAACTTCTGCCCGCCCGTCGTCTTCATCCCGCCGCTGAAGGTCGTCCGTCCGCCCGTCACCACCACCTCGCCAGTCTCCTTGTAGTTCCCAGCGTAAATGGTGTCCACGAAGGCGCACACCGCCTCCTCGTTCGCGAGCTGGACGTCGTAATAGTCCGAGTTGGAGTAGTCCATCCCGTCCGCGAAGCCGTGGGGGGATTCGCACTTCCCGGCCGCCTCGTAGAGCTCCTGGCACACCTCGGCCGTTTCTACCTGTGCGGCGTTGGCGTCGTCGTCGGCCGCGTTCTCGTCCGCCTGGGCGCAGGACGCGACGCACTGGTCCGCCGGGAACGTCTGCTTCAGCAAATGGTAGCTCATCTTGACGTTGTACCCGTCGTTGTTCTTGAGGTACTTCGCCATGTCCGCGTTCGAATCCAATTGGGTGCACTGCTGGTCCGTGAAGAGGCCGACCTTGATCCGGCTCCCGCCGTTGGTACAGATGGCCCCGGCGTAGTACACCAGTCCCGTGTTTTGGTTCTCGTACACCTTCTGGCAGTCGACGTACTCGGCCGCGTCGACGTAGCCGTTCTCCTCCATGTTCTCGATGTTCTGGCACTGGGTGTAGCAGGTGTTGCAGTCGACGTCGACGAGCCGGCGGCCGTTGTCCGCGGCCGCGTCGTCGTTGCCGCACTCCTCGCACGCCTGGCAATACTGCTCCTGCTCCTCCTCCTTCTGTTGGAGGGTGCTCTCCAGGTACGTCTCCATGTCGATCAAGTACTCCCCGTATCCCTCGTCGCAGCTCGCGCACGAGTTGTTGGGGCACAGCCGGAAGATGACGAAGCGCTTCGTTTCCAATATGGAATCAATGTCCTCGTTCATCTCCTCGGCGAACTGCTGGATGAACTGGCACTTCTCGAACTTGATCGAGTATGCGCTGAGGTCGAGCTCCTGCTGCTCGAGGCGGCGGCGGGGGAGCCGCGAGTTGGCGGTCGGCCGGGCCTTGGAGAGGAGGCCACCGACATGCGATGCCTCCCGGGTGTTCGCCGACGTCTTGGCCGCGAAGGGATTGGCGGACGCGACGCCCGCGAGGGCGGCGGCTGCGAGGGCGGGCACGGCCTTCATGGTTGACCTGTCGGCGCTGCGGGGTGGAAGTGAGATGGAGGCGTGGCGGGGGCGCCGCGAGGGAGGCGCTTTGCAACGAAAGCGGCGAAAGAAGCAAGCCGACCAACGAGCGTCGGCATCAAATCGTGTTGGACCTTCGTAGCCCGGCAGCTGCAAATATTGCAACTTTCTGACTGCGGTGGTGAATCTGATCTGATACTTTCAAGATAAGCTCTAACTTGCAAGCAAGACGGAGAGCAGAAAAGGGACGAAAGGTTCAGGTGAACCGTCTGTCAGGTCCGACCACCAGCCCTCTCCTCCACCAACCACCAACACCAACTTACTTTCCACTTCCACCTCCTCCGCGCCCCTCGCTCACGCCCCCCGCCCAGCCCAGCCGCCATGCCGTCCATCAAAGGCACCGCGTCCATCGCGTCGACGCACGCCCTCCAAAAGCAGCTCCGCTCCACCTCCTTCCCCGCCAATTTCAGCCAAAAATGCAACGTGTCCAAGGTCCACCGCGCCGTATTGACCCACTGGATCGAGGGCCGCGTCGAGTCCATATTGGGATTCGAGGACGACATCGTCAGCAGCACGGCCGTTCATTTGTTTCTCCCCGAAAGTGGCGAGGAGGGAAGCAATCGGGGCGACAATTGGGACGTCGATCCGCGAAGGGCGCAGCTCGACTTGGCGGGATTTTTGGGCGAGGCCGAGGCGGCCGAGTTTGCGTCCGAATTGTGGGGGATGATGCTCGATGCCCAAAACAGTCCGAGCGGCATACCCAAGGTGCTGGTGGAGCAGAAGAAGGAGGAGATGCGGAAGCAGCGGGAGGAGCAGGATCGGAAGAGGGGTGGTGGATTTGGCGGTGCGGGTGCACCCAGCAGGGGACCGGGGGGAACGGGCAGGGCAGGGGATCCGCAGATGAACGCGATGGTGCAGGAGGCCGCGCGGCGGGCCGAGGCGGCAAGGGCGGCCGTGTTGGCCAACCCACCGCCCCCGCCGGAGCTGGAGGCGCCTCCGGCCGCGGCGGCTGCTGCAAATCCGGGGGCACCGAACAATCCACCAGCCGCCGCTGTTTTGCCCGAAGTAGCGAGGCCGGTGGCCGTGCCTCCCTCGCCCAGCCCGCCGCGCGACAACGAACAGGAGAAGTCCAACAAGGACGAAAGGGATCGTCGCGAGTACGCCAGGCGCGAGTGCGATCGCCGGGATTACGATCGGCGCGACCGCGGGGGCTTTCGCCGCGACGACCGGGATCGGCGAAACTATTACGACGACCGGCCGCGCGACAGAGAGTATTACGACGATCGCCGAGGAGGCGGCGGGCGGCGGAACGACGACGATCGACGGGGAGGGGAGGAACTGGACGAGTTTGGCCGCGGCCGGAGGGGCGGGGGCGGCATCAAAAGTGAGGAGGATCGGAAGCCTCCGACGAAAGAAGAGCCCAGCGAGGAGCAGAAGCCGCCAGTGAAGACGGAGGAGCGGAGCCACGGAAGCAGGAGCAGGAGCCGGAGCCGGAGCAAATCTCGCTCGTACTCCAGGAGTCCTTCGCGGTCCCACTCGAGGTCATCGTCGCGCTCCGGTTCCTATTCCTCCCGCAGCCGCAGCGAGTCCTACTCGTCGCGGTCGCGTTCCCGGTCGCGTTCCCGGTCGCGGTCCCACTCCCGATCAGCGTCGAGGTCCCGGTCCCGGGATCGCCGGGAGCATCGTCGCCATCGTCGCCGCCGCGACGAGGGCCGAAGGAGGAGCAGTGGCAGCGGCAGCCGACGCAGTCGGAGTCGCTCGAGGGACAGCGGCCGGATCCGACGGAGGGACGAAAAGCGCAGCAGCGATAGACGGCGCGACGGGGACAGGAGGATGGATCGCCGAAGGTACTAACGGAGTTCTGTACACCCATGCATTTTTACCTCTTGTCTACTAGCTGAGAAAGCTTAACAGTGATATTCCAAGCACGATTGATTGCTGCCGGGCGACGCTTTTGCTGCCCTGGTGGTGCTCTCCATCTCTTTTGACCTCTTCAAGGTGTAGCCCTTGATCTTGGCTTTCAAATGAGCCATCATTGACATTCTAACTATCAATGCTATCAATATTGACCGAGATATCGCGGTTTGCGCGGAGCGTCTTCTGCTGTTCGCAAATGATCAGAGAATTGAACCCACTTGGCATGCGCCCACTCCAACCCCAAATGGTGTATTGTAAGCTAAGCGCTCAGAGAAAGGAGCCAGGTGAAGGGATGTGAGTGGTTGAGGGCATCAGGGCCAAAATTGTGGTGGTCTACAACACGACTCAGTGGTGCGCAGGACTGAAGTGTCGCTTGCACAGGGACATGTTGGTGCAATGTTTGGTGTTTGGGGGATAGTGTGGCATCTTGGACAGCGCTAACGCCACAACCAACCAATAGAGACGTCACCCTCAAGAGCATGCCTGCTCCTTTCGGAGCATAGGGCATTTTGATCAAAATGCCCTATGCTCCGAAAGGAGCAGGCACCCTCAAAGCGGAACAAGAAAAGTGCACAAGATGTGCACTAAATTTTCCGCGCATGCACCAATGACCACCTCAAGATTTCTACGTAAAATATTTACGGAATCAGTACATTTCTACGTAGGAATTCGCACGACTTGCAAAGAATCCAAGAGACGTCAAGCAAAAAGCAAACCGCCACCGTCGGCGAGGCCGGATTCTCCGCGAGGCCACAACCCCGCCGTTGCCGCGGATATCGGCCACGCCCGCCCCCTCCGACGTCCGGCAGCCCCGCAGCATGCCCAAACACTCAAAGCCCCGCGGCTACTGGGGCGGCGGCTCCGGCGGAAGCCCTGTCGGTGGCGATGGTCGAAAGCGCGGGCGGAGCAGGAGCCAGCCCACGACCGGCGCGTCCAAGGCCAAGTCCAAGGCCAAGACCACCACCGGCGACCTCGTGGACCTCACCGGCGACGACTCCGACGACGAGCCGCAGCCGGAGCCGGTCGTGAACGGCGCCGTGGCCCCCGCCGCCGGCCCGGGGCGCGGACGCCGGAAGCGAGCCAAGACGAGCACGCCCACGACCTCCGCGTCCAGCAAGAAGCCCGCGGCCCTTCCCAGCCGCCAGGAGATCGAGGCCCACCTCATCACGGTGTTCGCCGACGCCGACGCGAGGAAGAAGGGGAAGAAGGGGAAGAAGAAGAGCCTCCGTCTCAGCTTCTCCCGCCTCTACAAGCGCAATATCCATCGCCCCGAGCAGCGCGCCGCCCACGACAGCTACCGCTCCCACTCCATGCGCGCCTTCAAGTTCTTGGTGCAGAGCGGCGAGGGATTCGACCCGTCCTCGCCCGTCTGGAACCAGGTCAACCGCGGCCACCAGTTTTTCTCCCTCTACCGCGCAGGCCGCAACGCCGGCTTGTATTGGCACGATGAGCGGGACAAGGGCGGGAGCGCAAGCAACGCAGGCAATCGGGCGCAGGAGTACGAGGACGATGCCGAGGACCAGGGCCTTCCGCCGCCGACGCTCACCACCGTCACCGACATCGACAACATGCAGGAGGACGTCCAGCGCGGGCTGACGGACATGGCGCTCGACATGTGCCGTGAGCTCGGGTGCGATACCTACCCGGAGACGCTCGCCGACCTCCTCGGCCTGGACATGATCGGGCTGACAGCCGATCAGCAGACCGTCCTCTACTCGATGGTGAAGGAGTTCAAGGACTGCCCGATCGTCGGCGGCACGCTGGACAGCTACGGCACTCTCCGCCGGCTCATCCTGAACTTGCTTGAGGTCGGCATGCAGGAGTGGCTGAAGAGCCAGGAGCATGAGATCGAGGAGGAGTCGTGCTGCACGGAGTCCATCGACAACGGGATGACCGAGCTCTTCTTTGATGGCGACCGCGAGGTCCTGGACGACATTGACGCATTCCTCGGCAAGCTCTCGCCGCAGCAGAGGGAGGTCATGGCGCGGGACGCGTACGAGATGTTCTTCGGCGTGTCGTGGCCGCCGGGCCGGATGCCGACGCTTCCGCGGAACGTCCAAGGAGCGACTCCCACGATTCTCCGCCTCATCACCCGCAATTGGAGAGACTTCTTCAAGCGGTGGCCCATCCTCAACCCCAAGACCCACGACGACTGCTACGCCGAGGCACGGGGGTACAAAACCGAGGAGCGGTGGGACGCCGTGGACGACACGAAGGAGGAAATCTCCACCCACGAGGTTGTTGGCGGGTGGAAGGCCCTCGAGACGAACCGTGCGGCGTGGAAGGTGACGGCGAGCGGCTGCATCGTCACCTACCTGACGGAGGAGCGGTACCAGACCGACGGACTCGAGAATCCCTTCGGCGACTCCGTGTGGGAGGTGGTGCACACGTTCGGCAACGGCAGCATCACCGCCCTCATCCTGGAGTGGGACGGAGACGATCTCGTTCGGGGCATCATCGTGTTCTGCCCGCTGTGCCCGATGATCAACTCCAAGGGCGGGACGAAGGTTGACGCGAAGTACCTCAAGAGTGCCCTGCGAGCGGGCAAGGCGGGCCACTGGCTGAGCAACTTTGCCGAGTTCATCCGCACGCCGAACGCGTCGCTCGTCACCGACAAGAGCTTGGACCGTCCCGTGAAGGACAACATCTTCTTCCACTTCACCGTGTTCGCCTCCAACGTCGTGTGCAACCACTGGTCGCTGAAGATGGGCGCCAACGACTGCAAGAACCGCATGCTCCACGACACGCTCAACATCAACCAGCCCGATTGCACCACTCAGGTGCGGCTCTACTGGCGCGAGGTCTTCGGCCAGAACACGCGGCGGCTGTTCGCCCGTCTCCCCGAGGACGGCGTGGCGCGCGTGAGCCGCGAGAAGCTCTGGATCCCGCGAGCTCTGAGGCTTTCCTCGGCGGAGCGGACGATTCCGAACGCGGCCGTGAGCTTGGTGCGCTCGATCGAGGCGGTCGACGAGCCCACGTCGCGGTACAACGCCCTGCGGGACGAGAAAGACGACGACGGCCAGCTCTTGCTCCTCCCCAAGCTGAGGAAGGCCCTCGAGAAGGCGTACAAGGGCACGCGGCAGAACGCGGGCAACACCACGGGGAGCCGTGCCACGAGCAAGGCAGAGATTGATAAGGTGGACGCGAGGCTGAAGAAGTACGCGCAGAGCGGCGAGCCGTTCTTCGTGATGAGGAATGGCAAGGCCAAAGCTCCCGAAAAGGGAGGCCACGTGTTGAGAGACGGACCCCGTTCGTATTGCCGGACGACGGAACGATGCTGGACGTCGAGCCGGGCAAGGGGTGGAAGCCGAGCGATCGCGTGGCCTTCCGCGAAAAGGACTTCGTTGCCGGGGTCGTGGTCACCTCCGTCGAGGGCCGCGTTGTCAAGACGACGAACGGCGAGGGCTTGACGAAGAAGGCGAAGTGCTGGAGGACGACGACGGAGAAGCACACGTTTACCGTCACGCAGGGCATTGCTCGTTACACCTCGCGGGAGGTCAAGTGGTGCAACGAGCACAACGTCGTGGAGATTCGCTTGGTGCCGACGGGCAAGACGGACGATGTCGAGGAGGACGAGGAGTAGAGGAGCGGTACGATTGGATCGAAGCGCTCGCAGCGGGGATAGAATAGAAGCATTCATATCGTTCATAGATTAGATTATTCATGGCCGAGCACGATCTTGTTCAGCCTGTACTCGTACTCGTACGACCCCTCGCCCATCTCTCACAGCACGGCCGACACTGTGAACGGGCAGCTGCAGCCCGAGCCACGGCGATGCACCAGCACGTACTTTGGCACCTTGGCCGTGCCGACGCTGACTTTTGATCCGGTGTCTTTCGTCAGCTTGAAGTTGTGCCGCGTGGCGTACGCCGTCGGTAGCTGTCGAACGACTGCTTGTCCGCGAACGTCCTCGCCGGATCGAAGCCCATTTCCGAGTAGCACTCGTTGCATTTCGAGCAGTACTGCTCGTTCGTGTTGTTGCTACCCCCGCCCGACGATACCGAGACCAGCGTGAACGTCGGCGCGACGCCGTTCCACAGCGCCACGCACTGCCCTGCGCCCCGTCCGCAGCTCTGCCCGCGGCTCCTACCGTGTGCACGTTGACCGGCATGACGCCCGGCGGGAGAGGAAGCGGAGGGTGCGTCACAATGGTCGCCCTCGAGGCGTGGTTGTTGTGTGCGTTGGTTAGCTTTCCAACGTCGGCCAACGAGGGAAAGGCGTCCAAGAGGGCGTTGCAGTAGTCAGCAAAGAATTCCGTCAGGTTCATCTGTTTGTTGCATCGGTCCCGACGGAAGCGCGCGTTGGCCACGATCATTTGGGCGAGCTTCGTTGCGTTGTTGTTGCACAGCACGTGGACGCTCGCCAACCACTCGTTGACCTCCAATTCGCACCGCAAATCGACGAAGAAGGACGCCTTTGTTAATGTATGCAGCTGGGCGGCGAGCGCCACAGCGGGCACAGCGGGCGCAGTCTCTGCGGAAGGCATCTTCCGATCGTCTACCGGCCGGGAAACCGAAGGCGCAGGAGAGGAAGGAGGCGTCATCTCCTCAGCAGCGGGCGTTGGCGCGGCCTCGGTTGCGCTGCAGCTCTTCTCTACGCTCCCCGTCGACAGCCTCTTGGCCGGAGCCACGCTGTCACGATCGTCGTTGGCCTCTCTCTTACGGGGCGACGCGTTCCGGGCGACGGTCGAGTTCACCGTGGAGGAGGACATTACGCTGTTGTGGCTCGCCGTGTTGATGCGGGAGTTTCTCTCGTTGGATGTGATGTTCTCGTCGGAGGTCACGCCGACAGTGGTTAGAGCGATGTCACTGCTGGATTGGAGGCTGTCGACGACGGCAATTAGTGTCGGTTTCGGGCGAGGCTATTGACGCTGCGCTGGGCGTTCGGTCCGTCGTCTCGCGCCGCGCCTCGTGCAACGACACGGCACGGTGGTTGGCTGGCGACCGCCGCGTTGAGCCGCCCGACCGAGAGCGAGGCGTGATCACCGCCCGGCTCTTTCACGTCTGCACGGAACGGCGGTTGGCTGGCAACCGCGGTAAGGCGTGAATCTCCGCTCGGCGTTTTCTGCTCCTCAGTGCTTCTCGGGTGAGCGATGATTGCCGGGTGAACGTCACCCATGCCCAAATTCCACCACACACGCCCTCCTTCTTAACGTCGCTGTTGTTGCATCAAATGCACTCCCTGCGCCAACATCCCTCCGCAACTGTCCCCTCACCCGACGACGTTTCGTTTTGCGGTGTCGGTGGCGTTGCTGTTTGTCACGTCCACGTTGGAGGCCACGTCGGCGTTGGAGGGCCGTTGTCGATCGCCACATTCATGTTCTAGTTGCTCTCCTCGACGATCTCCACGCTGTTCATGCTCTCCACGCTCCGCACGACGTGCATGTTGCTGTTGGTTGAGGCGGAGGCGACGCTGAACGACGGCGTTGAACAACGACACTGGGGGTTGTGACCGAGACAATTACTCCTGGGCGCTCCCGCGATGGTCTCCGACCGCGCCTGGACGGCGAGGCTATTGACGCTGCGCTGGGCATTCCATCCGTCGTCACGTTGCCCTCGTGCAGCAACACTGACGCGGTGGCACCTCCTCCTGCCTGGCTGAGTGGACCTGTGGCCGTACCTCAATGGCGATTCGTTCGGCCAAAGTGCCGGGCGGCGATTCCCAAGAAAGTGCCGGGCGGCGATTTTAGATTTCAAGGACGGCTGCCCCTCCACGCCACGCCTCCTTGGCCTCTTCCTCGCCTCCTCTCGACCTCCTCACCGCCCGCCGACCCCCTCCCGGCCAAACGCAGCACGTCTTAGAGGCGTCGTCGACGTCCCCGCAACGCCGGGAGTGGACGCCGAGGTGGTGGTCGAGGAGGCGCTGGGTGGGGTGGGCGTGGGCTGCGTGGAGCAAAAGTGAGGGAAGAAGGGCGCAGTCCAAAGAACGGAAAGCTGACACGCGTCCACCTCACGAACGGATTGGCGAATATCCATCCCTCCTTCTCCTCCCTCCTTTCTGCAGAGTTGTCCCACACGTCACTTGGGGTGCACCAGTCGGAATCGGAATGCCAACAGTGGCTTGGAGGAGAGCTAATAACTTTTCAAAAACTACACAATGGGAGAGCATTGAGGGGAGGGGAGGCAAAAATATCCGCGTTCAGATTCACAGCGCCTTCGCCTCGGACGAGAATCAGTGGCTCGCGGCTCTCGCGGTGTCGCGGCTCGATGTTGAGCTTCTCTCGAGGAACAGGCCAAGAACAACGCCGCCCCGGAAATGCTATAGGCACACGTTCGCTTGGCCACATCGGCGCGCTGCGGCTGCGACCAGAAGGCGGCGAGGCGGCGGAGGTCCAACTGGCGAGGGTTTGCGAGCAGAGAAAGCGCTGGACGTCGGTGGACAACACCTTCCAGTGGTACTCGATCGAGTCGAGCACGTCCTGTGGGTGGCGGTGGCCGAGGGAGGTGGGCGATGCGCGGTTCTTCCCGGAGAAGAGGTGGCGCTCGGCGACGCAGCTCGCGCATCGGCAGTCCGGCTGCTTGATGCTGCAGGCCTTCTGCTGTCGGGCTTGCCTGTCCGTCCTCGCACGGTTGTGTTTGCGTCGAGCGATGATTGCAGCGATGGGGTAACGGTGGTTGACGCAGATGATGAATAAAGGTACATGCACAGTCGAAAATGGAAGGGCAACGCTGCAATCCTTTTTGCAACGCCGTTGATCTTGCCACTCCGGAGACGGAGAGGGGCGGGTAGAGGGTGCTTCACATCGTCGTTCGAGTGTTCGTGCTGGGATCGACCGTTCGTGCCAGACAAAGTGTTGCCAAGCCCTCTGAAGACGTCAGTACCGATGTCTTCCAATTACTTATGCCCTGGTATGAACGTACGTACGAGCATTACATACGCTGCACAGTGCAAAAAACGAGACCTGCAGGGAAAGAGCTGCGTTGGCTCAATGGTAGAGCATCTGTCTTCGGAACAGAAGGTTGTGGGTTCTCAAGTCCCATACGCAGTATCGACCCTTTTTGTGCCTTCCCTGTGAGCCCTTTACATTGCTCCTTCTTTATGTGTTTTCGCCATTTGGGGCTGGGTTGCAGTGGGCACATGCCAAGTGCTGGGTTCCATTCTCTCAGGTGATGGTTGGTGAGAGGGGGGTGAGAGTGAGAGGAGAACAAAAAAGGAAAAGACGCTCCACGCGCAAACCACGGCATCTCGGACTTCTAACTAGGTATTACTGGCTACTGGCTCATGATGGCATTCAAATGAGCAAGGGTTATTACACCTTGAAGAAGTCAAAAGCAAGGGCAAGGGGATGAAGCACAGTGTGTGCAAGATTGCCACGTACACTCTTTGGTGATGGCTTTGTGGGCTTCGGCTCGTTGGCGGGTGACTCAATGGTATTTTTGCGAGGTGGGTCAGTCTTCTCACGTTGGTCAACGGTGTCAAGGTACAAAAGAACATCGTCGCGGGACATCCTCGTAATGCCTATGTGTCGCAGACTTCCTTTTTCCATGGTCACTTTGCAGTTGGTGCACGAGACAATGAAGGGCGAAGATTTCGTCCTTTAGCTTTAGGTCGTCTTGTAGCTCCGTAAGCTCTCGGCTCTTCAAATCAATCTGTTGCAGGTCATAGATGTAGTCGTACTCATCATGAGATTGGAAGAAGATTGCGAGGTTGAGAATTTTGCTCAGCGCGAATCTGATCGGGTGATATCATCGTCGGCTGCATCGATAGCACGTCCAGTAGATGGTTGTGCAGAGGAGTTGATGGGGATGCTCCATCATGACTGTCTCGCTGGCGCTCAGCGCTCAGTTGATAGAGCGACGAGGCTTTAATCTGACAAGAGGAGGCAACTGCATCGACGAGAGTGGTTGCAACGTGTCGACCTACTCGTTGTCGTTGGGTTGGGGGGGTTCCTCTTGAGCTAAGCTGCCGGGGAAACGGCGTTGTTGCGCAATATCCGGATTTACCTGGTTTGTGTGTTGGTTCCAAGCTTTACTTCCTCAGAGCATTCCTGGACGATATCCGCACTAAACGCTGGGGCATTATGAATGGTTCGTCGCCACAATCCCAGCTCCGCGAGGCCACAACCCCGCCGTTGCCGCGGATATCGGCCCCTTACCCCCCCCCCCCCCCGACCCCTCCGACATCCTGCAGCCCGCACAGCATGCCCAAACACTCACAGCCCAGGTGATGGTTGATGAGGGGTGAGAGGCGAACAAAAGCGAACAAAAAAGCAAAAGACGGTAGACTCCACGCAAACCACGACATCTCGACCTTCTAACTATTACTGGCTCCCATGTTCATGTTGGCATTCAAAAATGAGCAAGGGTGGCAAGGGCTATTACACCTTGAAGAGGTCAAAAGCAAGGACTACACCGATGCAGTGGCGTTGATGTTGGTGTTGTCGAGCAAAGTGATAGCTCACATCGTCAAAAAAAAAACGCTTCAGCCATACGCAATGTTGTCACCATCCTTTCTTCCCTATCGTCCCTCTCCTCTCCAGAGAGCTCTGTCCCATGACACTTGGTGAGTGTCCCAGTTGGAAAATTTTGGGTCCATCAAATTGCAATCTTTGGGTGCATTCCTGTCTATTGGGTTCTGTTCTATCGCCCTTGGGCTTTGGTTGGCGGTTCTGGGCTCTGAATGGGGTAGCACTGCATGCCTGAAGTTGGCCGCTCTGCCAAAAAATGAGTCAACTTTCGGAGAAGGACCCAACTTCGGAGGCACAAAGCTCGTCGGCAAGCGGCCGTCGGACATTGCCGCCAGTACAAGACAGACACCTAAACACCCAAAGAAGATGCCCCAATGCAAAAGCAATGTAAAGGGCTCACAGGGAAGGCACAAAAAGGGTCGTACTGCGTATGGGACTCGAACCCACAACCTTCTGTTCCGAAGACAGATGCTCTGCCATTGAGCCAACGCAGCTTCGCTGGCAGACCTCGATTTTTGCATTGTGAAGCGTAATTGCGCTCGTACGTACGTTCAGACGAGGGCATAAGTAATTGGAAGACATCGGTACTGGCGTCTTCAGAGGGCTTGGCAACACTTTGTGTGGTGGCACGAACGGTCGATCCCAGCACGAACGATGAAGCACCCTACCCGCCCCTCTCGCGGAGAGCTGGCAAGATCGACGGCGTTGCAAAAACGACTGAGCTTGCCGACCTTTGCAAATTTAGCTCTGGTAGCACACGCTTCCACTTTCGACTGTGCATGTACCTCGTTCATCACCTGCACCGTACCCCATCGCTGCAATCATGGCTCGAAGCAAACACATCCGCGCGAGGACGGGCAGGCAAGCCCGACAGCAGAAGGCCTGCAGCATCAAGCAGCCGGACTGCCGATGCGCGAGCTGCGTCGCCGAGCGCCACCTCTTCTCCGGGAAGAACCGCTCGTCGCCCGCCTCCCTCGGCCACCGCCACCCGCAGGACGTGCTCGACTCGATCGAGTACCACTGGAAGGTGTTGAGTAGCGACGTCAAGCGCTTTCTGCTCGCGAACCCTCGCCAGATGGACCTCCGCCGACTCGCAGCCTTCTGGTCCCAGCCGCAGCGCGCCGACGTGGCGAAGGGAGCGTGCGCCTATAGCATCAGTGGGGCGAGTTGGTTCTTGGCGCTGAATTACCTGTTTCTTGAGAAGTTGGACGAGGCAAAGGCACTGATTCTCAACGGCGCGTATATGCAGGAGTGCGCCAGGCAGCAACCAGTGGCCGATATTTGCAACGATCGCGGACAAGATGAGGACGTAATACTGCGACAGCTGCCACTGTATCGCGATGCGCTGCTCGTGGTGCAATCGAAGCAATCGATTGAACGCTTCCTCGATAGAATGTTGCCGCCTGATTACAGGAGACGAATGAGCTTCGCGTCCCAGACCAGCACTGGCCAAAAGAACAACATTGTACAAGACTATTGCAGCTTCATATCGAACGACTGGGGCGCGTCTTCCTCTCCCGCTTCTGCGAAGAGACAAACCAAAGGGGTCGACAATTCTACGGTTGCCGTTGTACTGATCGACTCGAATAATAGCACCGAACGCACCCTGACCATTGAAGCGTCAAGCACGCTGAAGAAAGTATTCACACGTTACGCGGAAGAGCGAGGTGCTTCGTTGCGGACGCTGCGTTTCACGCACCAGAACAAGCTTCTTTTCTTGAGCTCGGTCGGCAACAAAACGCCAGAGCAGATTGGCATCAAGAATCTCGATACCATTTACGTTTCTTCAGTGGCATCGCCCTCGACGGCGGTGTCAGATTCGGAGGGTTCGACGGAAAGCACCCAACGCAAAACGGCGAAAGCAAACCGGAAGAGCAAAGCAAAGGGCAAGAGGAGACAGCGCTCAACTCAGGCGGCAGCCGTTACAGATACCTACGAAGAGGATAAGATCCGACACTCGAATCAACTCTCCCGCGTCTTCGACGAGGCGCAGCCAACGCTCAAAGCAATCCGACAGGAGCTGCACTCGCTGGCGATGGAGCGCACCCTCCCGAAACAGAAGCAAGCGGGCCAAAAGAAAGCAACAGCGTGTGCAATGGAACCTGTATGCAACCCTCCTACCAATGGGTTGGGCGGCAAGTCCGGAAGGACACAGTTCGTAGTGCACGTGGGAGAGTCGCAGAACTTGTACAAGACTACGAAGCGTTCCTCGCGCTCTGTGCGGCAACGGCCCATCGTGACGGACCTTCACGGCTTGACGAAAGAGGAGGCGTTGTCGAAGCTTGACGAGAGCCTGCCTCGTTGGACGGACGTAGCTTTGAAGGGCGCGTATCCGTTTGTGGTTCCGGTGACGATTGTTTGTGGAGGCGGATCCCAGGTGCTGTCCGAGATCGTTGCGACGTGGATACGAAGAAATGAAAGTGTGGCCAACGCCCCAAGGAACGCGTTGGTGTAACCTAGCAATCACTATGCCTGAACTTCTATTATTATGCGTCCTTCATTTCACACCACGCTCTCGCACGAGTTGGAATGCTTTCCGCTGCACCTCCCAACAATGCTGTACCCCTCCTTCGCGCCCACCTCGTTCAGCACGTCCATCACGCTCCTGCCCGCGTACTGTTCTGGCATCGGCCGATAGCCCTCGATCACGTTCCGCAGCGGCGCCACGAGGAAGTCGTCGTGCATCTTTCCGAACCCTGCAGGGCTACCCATCCATCGCGCGAACTCCGTGCCGGCCTCGGCAATCTTGCGGGCTTCGTCGGGATGTTCCTCGGCCCACTCGTACTTCTCACGCAAATCGCTCAGGTCCGTCTTCACAGGAATGTAATGCACCCAAGGCTCCAAGAGTTGGTGGAAATAATCCTTCGTCGGCGTGACATGGTGGAACAGCACACCCGGAAGCGCGAGTTTCTCTATCGTACCTGTCCAGGTGGTACCGCCGCCCCCGCCAATATCGAGATGGTACCTGTATCGCGCCTGTTCGGTCATTTCGACGCGCTCGCCGATGCACGCGATTCCGAGCTTTTGCAACGTTTGGTACTCCGGATGGTCCGCTGCTGCCACTTTGACCCCGCCGGTGTTGAGGTTGGCGAATTTGATATTCGCCCAGGGCAGCGCGGGCTCGCCGGTCGTCTTCTCGTGTTGTTGAGCGTCGATTTCAGCTTCCGAGGTGAGCAGTACGCCCCTCCATCTCGGCAAAAGTTTGTTGCCCATTTCCCAGAGAGTATTGATAGCCCACCGCTTCTCATCCTCGGGCGAGCCGTTCTGCGGCTTGGTCGCCTCCTTCGGCGCAATGTCGACCTTGTACTCCGGCGCCCGCATCTCCTGGAACATGGTATGCAGAAACACGAAATCGGTACCTCTCCAAATCACCTGCGGTATCAATTCGTCCCAATAATTCTCCTTCTCTAGCAACCCTAACTCATTTCCAAAGACCAGCCCGCCCTTTAAGGAGTTGTCGCCAAAGTCCGTCTTGGGCCGTAAATCCTGGCACACCTCTCCCCTCTGGCTCCCGGACACCTGCCACTCGTCGAAACACGGCGCGTGCGGCCGCACCGGCAGCGGCATGGCCACCATCGTTGGCAGAAGTTGCTCCGTGACGAAGACGCTGCCAAAGTTCAATATGGGGGCAAAGTCCACGGAATGGCAATAGTTATTGGACGCGCGCAAACACCCAATCTTGATGCGGGGCGCATCTCCCGTACTCATCATGACGACCAAATCGTCGCTCTTCGTGCCTCGAAACCGCTCGGGAAAGTTGGACCGGAACGCCAGGGCCACGAGGGAGGCGGCCCGGTAAATGCGCTGGCAGCCGTGGTCGCATCCCTTTATGTTGTGGATTATCACGAAGGAATCGGATGCGGAATCGTAGACGAAGAAGAAGAGGGTGTACCGGAAGGCCTGGGGGGTGGCAAGGGCGTTGTCGATGGTGTAGGTTGTTCGGGGGCCCTCTTCGGGTGGCGGCGCGACGACATTGTTTGCGATTGGCTGCAGGGCCACGATGGGAGGTGGCGCATCCGGTGGCAGCGGCACGAGACTATTTGCACCGGCCGCAAGTGGCGCCTTCGGAGCGTCAAACTCGGTGGCATCTTGCAAAGGCCCATTCGCGCCGTCGGGTGCCCATTTCGCCAGCAATTCCTCGTCGGTGTCCGCGAGCACGGGCACCCCCTCCACCGCCGATGGCACCTGCGCCGCTGCCCGGAGGACCCCGCCATCGTTTCTCGCGCCCAAATTGTCCACTTTGGGTCGGTGCGAAACGGTCTTGGGGTCGCCATAGACGCCGAGCTGAGAGGCGAGCAGCCGCCTTGCCGTTGGCCCCCGGAGGCCGACGATGTCGTCTGTAGGTGCATGCACCGACGACGCGCGGTAGGCGGCGCCCGAGAGGAGGGCGGAGAGGGATGCGCCGGCCGCAGCGACGGCCGCGAGGGACAGGAGGCGGCGGGGACTCGGCATCGCTCGGGGTTGTGGGTGAGCAGGACGGGAGGAGCCCGGCCGATGGAGTCGCGAAATAATGACCGCGAGCGAGAGGTCATTCACGATTCGACTTCAGTGAGTTCAATTTCACCGAGGAGAGGCCAACACCTCCCTCTCACACCTCCCAGGGCCGCGGCGGCGCTCTAGGCGTTGTTGGACTGACCGCTGTTGGCTGCAGCAGCGCTGCGGTGGGGTGGGAAGGTCCATTAAGGGGTCGGACTTGCAAAAAAGTGGACACACTCGTGTGTTGTGTGCGTCGAAACACAAGCCGTGGCTCCCTCCAGCCCCCGCGCCGCCGTCCACTGCGCCTCCATCCACCATGGTCGCCGCCCGGCGCCGACTCGCCGCCCTCGCGTCCGCGGGCGCGCTGTTCGTCGCATCGCTGTGCCTCGTTGCTCCCGAGGCCCATCCGCCGGAGCGCGTGCGGGCGAGGAGATTGGCGACAGCGAGCGACGACGACTTGCTGGCGGCCGCAGACGATCCCCGCTTGCTGCCGCGGCCTCAATCATCCTGGGCCGCGCAGACCGACGAGCCCTACCAGCCGTACTCGTTGGCAAACGTCCTCCAGTCCGCGCCGCTATTTCACGACGTCTTCGCCGTGTTGGTCTTCGATCCTCCCACCGACACATTCGTGGCACATTACTCGAACTCAATGCGGTGGGTCAGTGGATGCCACAAGCTCGTCGGAAGCCTCAAAGTTACCATCAATTCGCTGCGGATCATGTTCCCAGACCGATTCAACAGCGAGGCGCCCGAGTTTGCGCTGGCGGTGAGCTCCGGGGACTACCCCGGGCTGAATTGGAACGACTGCTTGCGGCAGGGACGGGGCGATTGCCTCGACGATAGCGATGGGAACGAACTGCAGTTGGCGCCCATCTTGCACTACGGAAGCGTCTTTCAACAGCCGATACTGCCATCGCTGATCGCCATGCCGATGCCGCAGAACAACCACTTGTGGTGCTACCACTCCTGGGCCCTCTCGAATCACCTGTGCCGGTATTACCTCCCCCGAGCGGAGGGCAACCCCATCGGATTGGTGTTCGAGGAGCACGTCAGCGTGGGATGGGACGAACTGATCCCCCAGGTTGTGTGGCGGGGCACCGACTTCTCGTATTTGCACAAGATGAACCCAAGCTTGCGGCCAGCCGACTTTGAGCGGGACGTGGCGGGCCGGATCGATCTGAGTGAGGGGGTCGATAGGAAGACGGCTGCGACGCAGGCGATGCGACAGGTATACGACGAATTGATCCCGCGGTGGAAGGGGGTCGTTTGGACGGCGGAGGCGGAACGGGAGGCGGAAGCGAATGACCAACCGATGGTGAATCAACAGCGACGTTCGCAGAACGGGCAGAAGGAGCGAAGACAACAAAACGAGCAGATTAACGCCGTCGATAAGGCAGTGCCCTGGTGCAACATCAAGTTCGCGAACTCGATGCACCTGGGCAAGAAGACGCCCACGAAAGAGATCGAGAGCTACCTCCAGTTCGAGGCGGCCGGCATCCCGGCGGCCGGCGAGGGCATGTCGTTGGAAGAACTGGGGAGATTCAAGTACCATATCGATCTGGGAGGCGGCGGCGGTACGACTTGGAGCGGTACTTTGGAGAAGTTGGGGCTTCCCGGATTGCTCTTCCACCACGTGACGCCGACGATTGATTATATCCACGAGGCACTCGCGCCTTGGGTCCATTACGTGCCCATAGAAGAAGACCTGAGCGACCTGAAGGAGAAGTTCGAGTGGGCCGAGGCCCACCCCCAGATGGCCAAGCAGATAAGCGACAATGCCACTCAGTTTGCACGACGACTGGGCACGCCCGAGGGCATGGCCGAGCTCTTCGATCGATTCTACGGCGGGCCGTTGCGGAAGGTCGTCGATGCGTACCGGCCGTTGGCGGAAACACAGGGAGGCGAGAGCTGGCAAGAAATCATGCGCTCGATAACAGGCGACGATATGCGACCGATCATGCGGTGTCGCGGATACCACCAGCACGACTGCGACCGGCTGGTGGACGATCTTCACTTCACGCGTCGGGACGCGGGTGCGTCGAAGAGGAAAGCTATCTAAATAGTTGGTAGGATTTGCTTCAACTGAATGTAACGAGCATTGCAAGCTCCACTGTTCGATGAAATAGTGTGCGATAAGGTAAATCTTTCTCCAACTTCAAATTGCTCGGCACCCAGGCCCAAGCCACTTGAGCGCCTTCTCTCTTCTCGCTCTCCCACCTCTCAAATAGTTTTTAGGGGGCGTGCGCCCTCTCCCCCCCCGCCCGCCCAGCCCTCCACCCTCAATCCACCTCTCTCCACCACCACTCCGCGCTGCTCTCCCAGCCAGACCACCCTAGCCTCGACAGCCGCGGGCACGCTCCGCTCAACTCGCCAGGTCAGGATGAAGCTCGTCAAATTCCTCCAAAAGCTCAACCGGGAGCAGGTGACCATCGAGCTGAAAAACGGCACCGTCATCTCGGGCACCGTCGT
>JALLAP010000164.1:0-17580 GCA_036939355.1 Thalassiosira profunda | reverse complement strand
AGGTCCGGATACCGATGGACGAGGTCATTCCCTACCTGAGCAAGATGATCGATGGATATTGAGAATGCAACTAAACGGTTTGCTGTTGTTGTTGGTAGAGAAAGCAGCTTGAACCGCAACAACTCAATACAACCAACGTGGCTACTGCTCAACTATTCTCGAGGCAGGGAAGGCATCACTCAAAGTCTGCGGGAACCGCTCCAAATACACACCGTAACAATTCAGACCTGCACACGATCCTTGTCGAGATCCTTGTCAAGGATCTCCTCCTTGAGGATGCCGTCGACGCCAGACTCCTGCGCCCGCTTCCAGGCGCGCTGCATGACGACCAGCATGTCCCTGTTCGCCTTCAGCTTGGGCTCGTCGGCATTAGACGACGTGGCTGCCATCTTGAGGGTGGCGACGCCCTGCCTGCCAATCTTGACGAGTGCCTTGAGGCGGGTCTGCGTCTTCCCGCTGGACTTGAGCAAAGTGACTCGGGTTTCCTCGACGACCCCCTTCTTGGAGCGAATGCGCTCGAGGTTGAACTGCCCGTCCGCTTCGATCTGCTTCAGCTCGGCCTCGTACTTGAGCTTGAGATCGATCTTAGCCTTTTCGATCGCGGCGTGCTCGTCCTTCACCTTCTGAGCGACGAAAGCCAGCTCCTCGTCGAGCGTCGTCTCCGCCTTGTCGACGAGATCTTGCTCCTTCCCGGCCACGGCTTCCAACGAGTCGAAGTACGACTTGGCGAAGCCAATTTGCCCGAAGAGAGTGCGAAGAAGCTTGACATTGTTGGTCGAAGCACCAACGGCATCGCTGATCGAAGTCTTGGCAGCGAGTTCGTCGTTCACCATTCTGCTGGAAAGAGACTGGGGGTCCGTGGGAACCTCCTTAAGGAGCTCGTCCGCATTCTTCGGGATGTACATGGCTTGAGGATGGTTGAGAGTGAGAGAGCAAAGAGAGTAGGTTCACTGTTCCAGCGGGCCCCCCCGTTCCGGCCGCACTTTTTCGCCCCGAAATCCTCACTGCTTGCTTCGCCGCGAAGAGGGCTCATCCTCGATTTTCGCTTCTGTCCGGAGGCCGGCCGCGGCCATGCCAACCTCCGTCGCCGCCGGCAAACCAGCCCCTCCTTCGGGAGCGGCGGCCTCGGCAGCCCGTGGGCTAGCCTCGCCGGCCCGCGGGCCGGTCGATATCACCAACCGGGATCGCGATCGGCCCGCCAGCGCCTCCAAATCCGCGAGTGCGAGTGCGAGTCGGCCGGAGGAGGAGGAGGGCGCTCTCTCCAATACGACGCCCCCTCCGCGGAAGCCGGTGAGCAACCTCGCCGCGCGTCTTCGGGAGGCGAAGCGCCTTCTGGAGGCCGAGGCGGCCAAGGCCGCCGCGGCCGCGGAGGAGGGCGATGGCGCGGAAGCCGAGGAGGGCAAGACATCCAATGCCAAGAAGAAGAAGGGGAAGCCGCGGCTGGAGGTCATCGACGAACGCGCGATCGAGCTGGCGCAGTTGTTGGACGACGCGATGAACAAGATCAAGCGGGGAGCGAAGGCGAGGAGTGCCAGTGACAAGGACGCGGGCGAGGCGTCTGCTAAAACGTCATCGGCCTCTGCTGCGTCTGCGGCAGCGCCCAAGCAGCCGGCGTGCTCGGGGGAGAAGTCGTCGTGGCGGCAGCTGGCCAAGGCGACGGAGTGGAAGAAGACCAAGGACATCAAAGCGAAATTTCCCCAGTACTTCTCGAACCACAAGCTGTGCCCGCCGCAGTATCTGCTCAGGCAATTCGACTCTCCGTTGCTCAAGGTCCACGCGCTCAGTCAGTGGAGCAAGCTCGAGCACCACGAGCAGACGCATCTCAAGAAGCAGTTCTCGCTGATGGACGCGTACGAGAAGGCCTTGGCGTCGTGGCAGAAGAAGGCCACGAAGAAGAAGAGGAACAAGAAGGGCAGGCAGGAGCGACGGAACACCGCCAAGAAGCAGAAGCGGGCGCAGGCAAAGCCGACGGAAACGGCTCTGGTGAGTGCCTAGGGAGAAATCACTCTTGTTTGATCGCAATTGGGCAATTCTAACGTGTTGCACTCGCCGCAATCGCAGCCACCGATGGTCAGCGCGTGTTTGGGCAGCGAGGAGGCGGCGGCGAGATCGGCGTCGCAGAAGCAGCTGGGGGTGCCCACGAAGGAGCGGCGGCGTTACAGCGTGCCAGAGAAGGCGTCGGATCTGAACGACAAGGCGGCCCGGGGCGCAAAGGCGCAGCTGAACAACCAATTTGCCAAAACGGCTCGCTCCATCACACCGCCCCCTGGCGTTGACGCCTCCAACTGGGCACAGTCGCAGGCCATGCTGGTTTACTGCGATACGTTGGCGGCTCCTCGGCGCCGCTCGGGGACGGCCAAAGACCGGAATATCGTGAGCAGAGAAGCTGCCAGGGTCGCCAAGCCCAACGTCACTGTTTGCATGGCGCGCGGTGGCATCGATGAAAGCCGCGTCGTCATGGAGCAGCTGCTCAAAACTGGCCGGTACGATGATCTTGTCCAGGCTCGCCACGAAGTGATACGGCAACAGGAGCAGCAGGAGCTCGCCCCGGCCAATGACGGCGTCAATCTCACTGTGGCGGACAACGGAGATGCTTTGCTTGCAATGCAGGAGGCGCAGTTGGAAGAGCGGGCCGCTGCCGAGAAAGAACCCTCTCCGGACGACATTGCCAACGATCCAAAGGTGGGTGCAGTGCAGGAGCAATTCACCTTGGACCAGCTCGACGCAGAGGCCGGTGCCATGTGTTGATACCTATCATGTACACTTGTAAACCAATGTAGAGAGTTGCTATTATGTATCAATTACTTCTTTGTGTATTCGGGCACGCTTTGGTACCGTTCCATCTTGAGAATGTCAGTGCTGAGACTGTACATCATGTTGCCGTGCACATTCAGATCACTCTGCTTCGAGAAGTCTGGATACTTCTCCTTGAATGCGGCCCGAGCGGCAGTCTCCAGTTTCCTGGTGATATCGGGCTCCACATCAAAATACGCTCGCCGCAATTCAATCAGCTTCTGGATCCGAAGCTTTTTGCTCATGCTACCCATTTTCATGGGAGGTACAAAATGGTAGTCGGGATGCGTGTTCAACTTGTCCACGACAGCTTCCAATTCGGATCCCGCCTCATCTTTGTTCATTGCAGAGTTGAGGCTGTCCGCATCCAAAGAGACGGCCCGATCGATGGCCTTCTTCAGCTCTGCATTTCTGTCGGCGCTCGTGGCCAGAATCTTGGTCAACGGCACATCTTTCTCCGAGCGGTTGGATTTGTACGGGTTGTCCACGTTGTTCATCTGCTGGTACCGCACAACCATCTTGGTGCCGGTGTCGTGGCAGTGGAGCGTTTTGGGGTTCAGAGACTCCTTTCCCGGAAGGTCGCAGCTATTTGCTTTGGTGTAGAGCGGTTTCTCCTTGTCGTAGTCGCCGATGATGGGCTCGTTGGTGGGGTGCCAAAACTGCATTTTGTCGTGTATGAGGGCGAATCCAAGGATGGACGGCGACTTGGCTTGCAAGATCTCGTGGGTTTTGGGGCGGCTAGACTTGGTCTTGGTCGTTCCACGAAGATCTCGCTTGATCTGTGCCTGCGTCGGCTGCTCGGTGATGTTCGTACAGGTGTGCTCCATCTTCTTTTCCATCCCGCGGCGGTGGACCCTTCCCATATGCCCGCGGATATCCTTGATAGTGTCCTCCATATTATCGTCCGCATATTCCGAGCCGCCCGTAGCAGTCAAGCGAGTGAAGCACTCGTTTGCATACAGTGCCTTCACGGCGGGAGGCGCACAGTGCATGAACGTAAGGATATCGGTGCCCAAGCGGACGTAATCCACTGCGTGCGTCGTAGCCCAAAGAGGCAATGCAAATCTGACGCAGGACAGAAAGTGTTCGACAGAACCTCGCTCGCCAATCTTCGCAGCCATTTTCATTATCTTGGCAATCTCAGCATACCTCAGATGGAGAAGGACGGCTTGCCGGAATGGGCAGTTCTCGGCCCGATCGAGCATGTATTCATGCACCTCAGCTGGAGTAGGAATGCGGTCCATCTTCTTGCCCCGCGATTCCCACAAGTAGATGAAGGCCGATCGGTAGTGAGCCAGGATGTAGTGAGGAAGCTCGTTCTCCAGCTGCCGCGGATCCGATGGCTGTAGAATCCACAGCACTTTGGGATACGTATCCCTCCAGCCTCCAAAGAACACCACGAGAAAGTTGCCAAACATCGATCCGCACATGTTGTGGAGTTTCATGCCTGCGTGAAAGCCTCCGAAGAAAGTGTAGCATTTGCCATAGAATCTTGAGCCGGTGTTGCCGCCGTGCCCTCTCCCGTGAAACCCAGATCTGTTATTGATTGCATGGAACCATTTGTCAAAGTCGGAGCCATCTATGTTATTTGGGGTAGGAAATAGGTGCTGAGGAAAGCCCGTATCCGTCCTCCCCAAATAAAACATCTGGTTGTCCTGTGCAATGAGCTGCGCTATCTGGGCGGCGGGCTGACCATCGCACATAAAGAATGCCCCGACGCTGGCCGGAGGCAGCTCCGCGTAATCGATGTCGTCCGGAGGAGGATGCCCTTTCTCTGCGCAGTACTCGTCGTACCACTGCCTCATAATCTTCCTTCTGCAGTTCCAGACGTAGTCCACGATCATGCAAGTGGATTGTTTCTTCGACAGGTCGGCCTGCACTGCGTTCACAGTGATATCGTGGCCGTAGAAGGCAGAGGCAGGGCGCCCGCGCGACGCAGCGGCGCCAGTGGCACCAGCAGAGGCAGCAGCCGCGGAATCTGTCGCGCCAGCGCTAGCAGCAGCACCGCCAGGCTCAGCTCTGGCCGCGGCGTCAGTTGGAGGCGATGCACTTGCCTCTGAATTGGCAATCTCGCCCGGAGCAACGTCCCCGACCGGCGTCAGTCCGTGATCGAGTCCCCGGCTGTAGGTTGTGCCGTCCCCTCCTCTATCGTTCACTCGCTCGTCATCTCGCGGCGTGGCAGCGCGCGGAGCCCGGCGATTCACGACGTCGACTGCCTCACTGAACGCAGCCCTTTCTTTTGCATCGATTGCATTCCTCGTTGCCTCATCAATTATGTAGCCAGGGCGTGGAATTTCCGATCCAACTTCAAAGTTGCCGCTCAGCTCCAGCTCGATTGCCAACGCGATGCTTTCGAACGTGGACTTGGAGAGCATCTCCCAGTCGCCGTCCTTTACCTCCACCACCTCCTGGGCGAGGTCGAACTCCGTCTGGTCGGCCTCTGCCAGCTCCTTCCAATCCCTAGTGGGCTCCCGCGACAGCTGCTCGCTTTTGTCCTCGGCGTGGATCTTGAGCTGCACCAGACGTTCCTTCCGAACCCTGATGTCCTGAAACGCGATCCACTGGTCGTACGACGCCTCCTTCCCCAAGATGGTGAAGCCGACGTTGTCCCCGTTAAGCAGGTGCATGTCGTGGCTTCCCAAATCGACGCCGCGCAGTAGATTCTCAACGACCTGCTTGCAAAACCTCCTATCCGAGTACTCCCGGCTGGGCCCGAGGCGGAAGGCCGAGAGTAGATCCCGAAAGACCGTTGTGCTCTTCTGCATCTCGAGCTGGTCGCGCAGCATGAGCTGGAAATGGCCCGGGTACGTTGTGTTGCAGCGGATGAGGATGTCGCAGGCGGCGATGCAGGCGAGGTACTGAGACTGAAAGTCCGGGTACTCCTCTCCATCTTTCAGCTTCTCCAAGTTCCTCCCGGGGCGGCCCGTCGCCAGGCCGTAAAGTGCGCCCATGAGAGGCGTGAAGTGGTCGAGGTAGTGGTTCAGCAGCTCCCTCGGCATGAGCTTCGTCACCTCCCCCCGTTCCGTGACGCTGGGTTGGACCACATATGGGTTCAACATCGCGAAGAACTCGCACAGACCCTCGCTGACGTTGTCCTCTGACAGTTTCCTCTTCCCCGTGCGCGCAATTGTCCTCTCCACCGCGCTCCAATTCACCTTCATCTCGCCTGCGCTTTTGGTAAGCTGCGCGAAGCAGAGCACCGCAATCTGAGCTTCCCCCTCCGGAGGTGTTTCCTTGAGCACGCCGCCCTTCTCCTGCCACAAGTACTGCCGGGCGCTCTTCATCATCGTCTCCTTTGCGCTCGCCGTCTTCTCCTCGAGGTTGTATTTGGTCGTCTTGACCACCAAGCGGCTCTCAAACAGCTGGTGGCCCTCCACCTCCAAGCCATCAACTGGGCAACACAGAGGGGATGAACCCCGCTCGGCGTGGGCCTCCAAGAGGCACTCGTGGCAGAGCGAGCAACCACACGGCATGAGCTCGGCGTGCTTGCCCTCGTACGGGATGTCGTCATCGCAGACGGAGCACACGAGGCCGTCGGTGCCAGTGGAGCGAAGGAAGCGCCCTCCACCTCCTCCACTGATGTCCGCCCGAGACCTCTTGTTGGACGCCATTTCGGCGGCCGGCGCGGCGGCGAGCGAGGCCCGCGAGGGCGATAGGCAGCGGCCGACCGAGCTCCGAGGGGGGCGCGACGGCGTAGGCGGCCAGGGGGGGCGCTGGGGTGGACGATAGGAGGCCGCCGGCGTCGGCGGCGGAGAGAAGCGATTTTGGCCGCGTTCCAAAGCACGGGGAAAGCAAGGCTTGAGGATTTTCGGGCGAAAAAGTGCGGCCGGAACGGGGGGTTCCGCTGTCCCCCCCGAAGGTCTACTGGCTGGTTGGTCAGATGCCCCATGATACTAATTCCTACGTACGGAACGCACGGACCGTAGACTGGGCAAGTAGGAATCAGTACAGGTTAGCTCATTCTTCTCACCTCTCACAGGCTTGGGTCGCTGACCTCTGCAACCCTCCCAATGAAGCCTTGCCGCGTCTTGCCGCCCGCGCAAGCTGTGGAGGGTCGGTGAGTATCTATGGTGGGCCGGAGCGAAGAGGCCGGGAACGTGGAAACAAACACCTGATGTGAACAGACAGTTCCACGTCGAGCCGGCCGGTCTTTTTCCTTCCGTTGGTGAAATGCCCTCACAATTCTTGATGGCGGACACCGAGCACGAGAACACTCGGATCTGCCGCATCGTGAAGGTCTGCTTGATTGAGAAGGGCAAGACTCTCCAGCAGTTCCGGGATACCGAAGTCGTCATCTCCCTCGCCTGGACAATCCCCGGCCTCCGCGCACTCGGCTACCACCTGGATCCAAAGGGGGCCAGGAAAGTCAACGACGCCGTCCGTGCACTCAAGAACTTCGTCCCGCCCACCCGCATTCCTACTTCCAAACGAAAGATGAGCTCTGCCAAGAGGAGCCGTCCAGCGGGTTACACCTACCCCTCCCAGTCGCCGGCCAAGTCTCACCCAGGCCCCACCTTCAGCCACGGCCAGGGCCACAATTCCGGTTCCACCTCCACGCCCAACGGCTTCGCGGCCAGGCAGGCAGCGAAGGCCAAGGCTGCGATGAAGGGGGCCCCCAGCGGCACCGCTCCTTCTCCCGGTCTCAAGTTCAACCCGAACATGCCCGGAGGACTCTTCGGCCAACAGCCGCCTTTTACGTCTCCGACGGGGTCAACTGGCTTCGCACCGAGTGCCGGAGATGCCGCGTTTGCCACCGCAGCCGCAGCTGCTGCGGCCTGCGACCCTAACGTCCAGTACAGCCAGCCTCCCTACTACCACATCCCCTCTTCTGTCTCCGGTTCGTACTACCCCACCGAGATGGAGAGCCTGGCGGACTCTGTGTCTCAGATGACCACTGCCACATACCAACTTCCAGCTACGTGCAAGTACCACCCGAAGAGTGCGGACGAGCTCCTGAAGGTTTGCACGCACCCCGGGTCTCTTTCCAGCAGGCTGGTGAACGACGAGCACGCCACTGAGACTACCATCAGCAACGCCGCTGCGACCACCGATATCGCTCTGCTTAGCGAAGTCATAGAGCAAGTTGGCATCGCCAAGTCGGACTTCACCACCGTGGAAGATGTGGCCAAGAACGAGCAAGCTCTCGTCGACAAGGCGGAGACGAAGCTCAACGAGGAGCTGGCGATCGTTGCTCAGGAAAAGAAGGACGAGCACGCCGCCATCGAGAAAGCCAAGGCTGACGCTAAGCTCAAGTACGAGGCCGAGGTGAAGCAGATCGAAGCGGACGGGCAGAGCAACCTCGAGCGCATTTGTTCGAAGGAGGGCGTCATCGAGGAGGCTCGCGACACTTTGCTCAAGTCCAGCAGTGATGCGCAGACCCACCTCAAGGCCCTCGTCAAGATTGGCAGGCAGGGCGCCGCCACCCTCATGATGGCAACGAAGGCGTCAAACGCCGACGAGCCCAAGCTGAAGGCGAACAGGGACAGGCTGATCGGCATGCAGCGAGCCTGGAAGCAGGCACAGGATTCTGGCGACGACGGAATCCTCAAAGAAGAGATCCTCGACAAGGACCTCGACAAGGACCGTATGCAGGTCGTCTGAGTTTGTTGCACCGCGCATTCATAGAAGCTCCAGGCGAGTGGTATCGTGCATCATTCGAGTGTGATGCATTCCCTGCCTCGAGAATAGATAAAGAAGAAGTAAAGAAGTAAAGAGATCTGTTAGAAGAACGCAACGGTATCAGTGTGGCTTCACGACGGGCTCGCACCTCCTTTTACTCCTCCGCTGAGATGGCACAGGCATCTTCTTCCTCGACCCCCAGAATGTCTGACAGATTCCAGAGCGGCATGCCGTCGAAGAACAAGTCCTGTACATCCTCCGCCCACGCTTTCTTTCTATTCGTCTCTGCTACGTTGCATTCCTCAATCGTCAGCAATGCATCTTCCAGCTCTGCCAATATCCTTTGCTTGTCGAGCGCGATGCCAATGAAAACGAGCTCTGAGCGCCGGTCCCCGAAGCGATCGTCCCACTGCTCCGAGCCCTTCAAGTCCTTCAGCACCTCGGCGCTCAGATCCACCGCATCCCAAGCCTCGCAATCGTCTTCGTTGTGACTTTCGGACTGCGCGTCTCCGTTAGGGTGTTCTGCAATAACCTTGGCCATCCAAGGCCGCCCGGCGGGCTCGAGCACAAGTTGTCTGCCCACGCTGTGAACATCGATCGGGCAGCAATCCGCATTCGACAACCAAAGCTCGCCCTTGCACCTGATCACGCGGGCAAAGATGTCCTTTGCATCGACCTCTGTGCCTGCCTTTGCACCGGATATTTCTTTCACGAGCGCCGTCCCAAAGTTTTGGAAGATCCGCGCCAATCTTACAGGGTGGAACGGACGGTCGTTGTTGCGGAAGACGAAGGAATTGATGCCGTACTCCTCTGTTTCAGGGGTGTGGTGTGGCTTCTCGAGCTCGGCAATCCAACCGGCAGACTGCTGCGCCTCCTCCATGTCAAAGAGCCCGGTATTCAGCACCCGGCTCGTATCAAACTTATCAAACTTTGGCAGCTCCGGCACAATCACGGTGGCCTTTGGATTCAACTTTCGCAGCACAGACTCGATGGATTGTATTTGGGATTTGACTGACTTCTCTCCACCGCGAAGCAGGTCCGTCTTGTTCAGCAGGATGATGTTTGCGAATTCCAGTTGGTCTATCAGCAACTGCACAACGGACTCCTCCGACTCCTCCGTGTCCTCCACGTCGTCGCTCCCAAAGTATTTCTCGCGATCGGCTTCTTTTTCGACGCATCCTAGTATCGACGCAAAGTTGTACGCATCGACTACCGTCACGAGGGTATCCATCGTAGCAAACTTCGATAGAGGCTCGAAATCTGGCGCCGTGTCGCCTTCCTCTCCTCCGTCTTCTCCCTCGGCGTCCTCGTTTGTATCCATCACAAACGTCTGTGCTACGGGCAGCGGCTCGGAGATGCCTGTCGATTCGATGACAAGATAATCGTACTTCTCCTCCAGTGCCAGCTCCTTCACCGTCCGGAGCAGATCCCCTCGAAGCGTGCAACAGATGCAACCATTGTGCATCTGCAGCGATGATTGGATTTTAGTGAGGTGTAAACGATACATACAGCCTGTGCATTCCGATTCAACGACGTGCACATACCTCCACCATCTCCTGCTGCTCTTGTACAAGCTTGTGCTTCTTGATCTCCTCCGCGTCGAGGTTGATGGCGCCCATGTCGTTGACTATGATTGCAATCTTCATTTGCTCTCCTTCGATTGGAGGATTCGCTTGAGCAGCGTCGTCTTCCCGGCGCCCAGGAAGCCGGAGAGGAGTGTGACTGGCAGGAGCTTGCGCACGGCGCTGGTGTTTGCCCGTTTGGCGGCGACGGAATCATCGGTGGGGGTAGCATCGCCACCGTCGCTCCTGCGTTTGTTTGGTTGGGCGATGGCTGATGAAACTTTCATGCTGTACGTGGGGTTGGGCGCGATGATGTCGCAAGGGCCGAGCGCCGCCGACGGAGGAGGTATGGGCGGGGGGGGGGGGGGTCGTCGCGGCGGTGGGGCCGAGGGCGAGCAGCCAGGTGAGTGGCGAAGGGTGGGAGGGTTGGTGTTGGTTTTATTTTGTGGTTGAGAAAAGGGCTCACTTCGGTGTGACGGCCAGAGACAGAAAGAACTTCCTACCTCTTTTGCCAAAGCTCACCAGCGCAACACGGCAAAAGCGTTCAGATGGTCGCATGCGCAGATAAAACACAGATCGTTTCATGCTTTTACATTTATGACCAAGGCTCTGTTGTTTGGTGCAATCGGCTCAAGCGCCGGGATCCCTCGAGTGTTCTGCGCCTACTTCCTCCGCCGACGGTTCGGAATCATCCGACGCACAACCGCACCAGGCGATGCAGGCCAAGAACAGCCCCACCGGTATCAATACCATCGGTACAAACCAATCGCTCCAAAGATCGACCCTCGCCGGATTCGCCGGGCTGTACAGAACTGCCATTTCGTCGCCCACCACCGGGCGTGGCGAGCTGCAGATGCTCGATGTGACGAAATAGATCTCATCGTCGGCCACGTATCGGATGACCGGACGCCAAGTGTCGTCGACGCCAGCGCACCTTTCCACTCCAACCACCGTGCCCATCGTCGATTGCCACCTTTTTTGCCGATGCTGCTGGACGCCCCTCAGGGCAATGCCGACGCTGGCCAAGAGAAGGCCCACGATGGCCAAGAGAACGGCCCCCCTCTGGACGACTGCCTTCTTCTTGCTGGCTTTCGTGACCATCTTTGCAAGCTGTCAACACGATGTAAGTCAAAGTCGGCCGAAGTAAAAAAATCCAAACCCTTCAACTTTTTGACCTTACCCCCTGGTGGTGGACAATCGCAGCGAGTCATGTCATGGTTCAAACGGATGCTCCTCCCCCGTAATCTCCTTGTAAAGATATCTTCTGTGCAAGACCTTCATAAAGTCCAAATCCTCGTACCGCAGCTCGCACAGCGAGGCGCACTGCGGGTTGAAGCCCAAATTGGACAATCCCTCCGCGTAGGCGGCAAGATCGCCCTCGTCCAACGACGGCAGCATTTCGAGGAGCCACTCCTTCACCGTTGGATCAACTTTGGGCACGATGTCGTTCCCCCGGAAGTCCCTGAAGCGGTTTTCCGATCCGGCGCCCAGGTCGACGCGTCCGCTTTGCAGCAGAGGCTCGTTGAAGAGCATCCCGCCGACGCCCTGGGACCCAATGCAGTGCCCGTGTTTACACTGTCAAAAATAGAGGGGACAGCAGCAGGTTCCTCCTCCTCGGGATTTTCGTCCGCATTCACGCCGAAGATTGCAAAGTCGCCGTCGTCCGTGAGGCCGAAGTCGTCGGTGGTGGACATTTTGCGATGGGTGCACCGTCGTGATGGCCGATGGAGGCGAGGGCAAGAAGGGCGCGGCGGCACCGCAAATGCCGACGATGGCACCGGCAGGGGCAGTACCACCACTGCCGCGGTCGCGAGTGACAGCAGCATCGGACGTGGGTGGAGAGGGGCCGCGGCAGAGGGCGTGGGCGGGGCGGGGCGGTCAAAAAATGGGCGGCAGAAGAGGAAGAGCAGGAAGGAAGTAGATACGGACGCGTCATTTGCATCACGCATCTTCACCGATCGCGAAGCACGCACCCTTGCCCTCGCCCCCCGCCCCGCGGCGCTCTCCATATGAGGCCCTGCATCCGCCGCTCTATCCTCCCGCTCATCCTCGTGCTACAGGAGAGTCTTTCTTTGATCGCGAGGTCGTGCCTCGACTGCAGGTAGCGGGCTTTGCTTCGGGAGAGCCCGCGCCCGCCCATCAAAATCGCGAGATGGAGCAAATGCACGTGGTCGCCTCGACCGTCATCGACCAAGCCCTTGCCCGGTTCAGCGTTCCAGGCTTTGACACGGGGTCGCTATGGGCGGTGGTCATCGGCATTGTGCTTGGCCTGGTCATCCTGGGCATCCTCACGGCCTATCCTGGCGAGAGGACTTTGGACGCTGACGGGCGGCCTATCATACCAGAAAATGCAGCTGACAGTTCGCCCTCCAAATCAATGGAAAGGCAGTTGGACGAGGATTCCATATCCACAATGCAAATCCTAAACCTTCTGGTGAAAGTCTGCCTTTTCTCGGCGTGCATTTACTATCTGAACAGAGACTACGATGGCTGCATCACAAAGTGGTTTGCACGTGCTTTCCCGAGAGAGGCCAAGACTTTGGGTTTCGGCAGCGAATTGTGATGCAAATGCAACAACTCTGAACAGCATAGCGCATGAAGAATTGACACAGAGTTGCTGAATAAGAACGCATACTTTGTACTGTACAATCTGCACTGAATGGCAAAACTATCCTTTGACCAACCATTTCAGAGATTCATCGCTACACCTCCTCTTGCGGAAGCAGTGTTGTTCTCGCCAGCCATTCGTGTGCCTTCTTCATGCCCCATCTGCTGCTCTCGCTGGGATAATAGTTGACATCGAACGTTGACTTCCAACATGCATCTGCCTCGAACGCAAAGCAGTGGCCCGCGCGTCCCGACGCCGTCTCTGCCGGCCGGACGATGTACCATCCCGATCCGTCGCTTTGGATGCAATCGCGGGCTCCTGCGTCGCAATCCAGGCCCTCTCCGCGCAGGTATCCCGTCGTTGATTCAAGAGACACAGCGACTCGT
This sequence comes from Thalassiosira profunda, assembly GCA_036939355.1. Taxonomy (NCBI): domain Eukaryota; phylum Bacillariophyta; class Thalassiosirophyceae; order Thalassiosirales; family Thalassiosiraceae; genus Thalassiosira; species Thalassiosira profunda. The sequence continues at coordinate 4,612 of JALLAP010000164.1, read as the reverse complement.
TCGTAGTCCCCAAACGGATCCGCATTGCGATCGTCCTCGCCCATCACGCTCAACATTTTGGACCGATCGAGCGTAGTATCAACCTTGTCCCAGCAATCTTTGACGTTCGGCTCCACGTTTCCAATGAGGTACGCCGCCTTTACGCCAGTATGGAAGTTGTGCGCTAAGGAGGCGAGGTTGGCGCCCTGCGAAAAGCCGGACACGGCAATGCCCCGGCCGCAATCGGCCTTGTCCTGTCTGCAAATTGCCGATATCGCGCTCCACTCCTCCTCCGCGATGAAGATGTCCCGGGCCTTGTAGACGAAGTCCCTGCACTGCCGAGGATAGTTCTCGTTGGGATAGTCCACAGATACTGCCACGAATCCTCGACGTGCCATGTCCAGTGCGTGTGTTTTGTCGTCGCCTTTCCAATGGCTTTCGCCCGTACCAGTAAGCCATACATACACCGGGTAGGGCCCGGGGCCGGAGGGGGCGATGCCATCAATATCTAGCTTCGGTCCGTAGCCTCCTGGCTGCCACGATGCGGGAAGGTGGAACTCGACAACTTCGCTCTTAATACGCGTATTGGCTGGGGCTGGTGGTCATAGAGAGTTGTGGTTCCTGAAATGTGTAGAGAATCCTTGGATGAGATAGGTGCATGCACTTTACGAATGCATTTTGCATTGCAAATGCACGGTGCTCACCGAAGTCTGATCATCAGAGCGAGACAGGATTGCAATCGTGATCCCAGGGACGATGCCAACAAGGAGAAGAACGACCAGCGCGGTCCGAGTTGCGATTCGTTTGCGACCATTGCTCGTGACGGCTGCCACTTCCGTCGTGTCTTTCTCCTCGGCAGTCTCTTTCGGAGCCACGCCAATCGACGCTCTGCCGATAGTGCCATCCTCGGCGGCCTGCGCGACGTGGCCCGAATCGTCCACCGAGTCGACGGTGGCATCGTCGGAGGCGTCTGCCTTGTCGTCGGGCAGCAGCGCTTCTATGGTCTGCCACGCGTCCTCATCAACGCTTTCGTCGAGGCGGGAGCTCCGTCTACGAATGCTTCCCAGCTGCAACGACGACGCGAGCTGGCGGCCGGTGCGGTACGAGGTACGGCGGCGGGCGCGGTTCCTCGGAGAGGAGGCCAGGTTCTCGTCCTCCTGCTCGGGAGGTTGGTCCGAGAGGCACGGGAGGCTGTTAGCTCGGTGCATCATCTTGGGATCCCTCGTCGCGTCGCGTCGGGCGTAGAGGTTTGCTGCCAAAGAGAGTTGTATCGGAGGTGTGGCGCCTTTCGAACCTGCAACGCAACGCAACTTACACCATGTGCTGGTCGGGGATTCGGCGCCGCTGCATGCACCCTGCACCATGATTTGCAGCAAGCATGCAGCATGCAGGATGCAGAGCTTCTTTTGCTGACGTCACTGTGAGTTGGCGCGATAGCGTACTGTCTTATGCGAAGGTCAAAACATTTTAGCGGGCGTGCCCGTAAAATCACGAGCAGCTGGCCGACCGACTTTGAATTCAACCTGCCCAGAAACGACAGCGTGCAGAGTGCATGCAGAGAAGCAACTCGGCGGCAGGCGGCAGAGCCTGGTCGTCGATGGCACCCATCAAACCGAAGCACAAATCAACCACCCTGCGCGCAACAACGACAGAGCGAGGCCGACGTCGAATCCGGTGTCGTTACCGATAAACAGCAACAATTGCAATCATATCAGGCAAAAAAAAATCGTTTCAGCTGAAAAGATCCACAGATGATCCGCCGCGCCTCGAGCCGCCCCCGGCTGGTCTCCGACGCCGACCGGGACTTTCACAACGCCACAGTCGAGGTGGCCGACGAGGCCTACATCAGTGATGATTTGTCGATGTGCGGCTACGGCCACCGTTCCTTCGAGGAGGGGCCCGACAGTTATGGTGGAGGCTCGTACCCTTCCCATGACTTGGAGCAGCCCCCATTGTTTCTTCCCGGCCCTCCCGCGCCGGCCCCTGCCCTGATGGGCAAGCGGGGCTCATCGGCGTCCGTGACCGCTGTGGCCGGTCCAATGGACGACTTCGGCCGGCGGAGCACCCTCCTGGAGGGCGACGACCTCTCAGAGTACATGTCGTGTTATGACGCCACAATGGGCCGGTCGTCGTCCCTGTTGGACCTCCAGGACTCGTGCGGGAGGGAGGCGTCGCTGTTCTTTGATGAACGTAACCCGGAGCCGAACTGGATTCCCTTGGAGGAGCGGAAACCTTCCGCGGCCAACCTCGCCGGCATGTCGGCCAAGCGGAAGCGCCCGTCGCAGATCTACCTGACGCCCAAGTCGTCGTATGCTTCTCTTTCGAATGCCTTGCATGCCCCCAATACTTCTGCGGGCTACGCCGTCAGCAACTTAGCACTGGTGGGCAGCGGCAACGGGCATCTCTTCCAGCCCACGTGCGTGAGCTACAGCCGGAGCTGCGGCCAGATTTCAATGAAGCAGCTCCAGCTCCCGTTGGACCTGCCGGAAGAAACTCTCGTCCAAATGGCATCCTACCTCCCCCTCCGGGACGTGCGGGCGTTGGCCGCGACGTGCCGGACCGTGCGGGCCACACTGGCGGCGAGCCGAGGCGCCAATCAGTCGATTTGGGAGGAGGCGCTCTGCAGGGCGTTCCCACGAGTGTTTTGGCGCGAGGGCGTAGAAGATTCTCCTGCGATGGAGCAACCCCATCCTGGCGAGGAAGTGGACAGGGCGGAGCTGCGGAGGCTGTTTGTATATTCCAAGCAGGGAGCTTACTGGAGACGAGAATTCTCTGCGAGGGGCTACATCTGTGCCTCCGATGTCACGTTTGTGGACGACTGCCGGCTATCGATCCCGGGGCTTCAGAATGATGCCGGGATCAGCGGCATGGTCAACCTGCCCTTGCTTTCTGGTTTGCTCCCATCGAGGTATCCCCAGGGCGTCGATCCAGCGACGCTCTATGGCAGGGTGGACATGCTGCGCTACCGCATCCAGTTCCGATCGTACCTCCTCGTCGTGGGAGAGGACAACGCCGCCATGGACGAGGGCCAGGATTCCTACGATGAGGCCGACGTGCTGCCAGTGCTGCAATTCACGGGCAACGTGGGCACGGGGGATCGGTGCATCCGGTCGGATCGTCCCTTCCCTCCGAACTGCACCAAACTTTCGTGCAGCTGCGAGCATGCCTTTGGCGGCAGCCTGACGTCGTGGGTGAGAAACCGCGCCGGCGTCAGCAAGAAGAAGAGCGGGAAATCGAGAGGCATCAGCCGCAGTAGGGGTTCGCAATCACGCGGATTGTCCTTCCGGACGAGCAGCTCGCTGTCCACTGCTTCGGCGGGAGCTGCTCGAGAGCGCCCCTTCATGCCCACCGGCGTCCCGTTCGTCGCCCACGTCCCTCCAGTGGCGTTGGTCCCCGGCCAACACTCGCCACTCTTTCGATTCCTATCAAGCCTGTCTCAGCACTGCACCAGCCCCGAATCCACCCCGCGGTCTTCGTACATGGACGACGATACTAGCCACACTGGCGAGGAGGAGAAGGAGTACAATGGATTGGTGTCCAAGTGCAGGCAGTGTCTGGGCAAGCTGCGCCAAAACCTGAATCCCGGCGATGGCATGCGTCCCTTTGTCATTCCGACAGTCATCTCCAATGGCAGCGACGGCAAGGGTATCGTTGTGGATGTCACTCCGAGGATGGTGGCGTACTTCGAGGTGACCCTCGTCAAGCGAGGCCAGGATGCACCTCCACCAAGCACTGGCGAAGGTGGCATGGAGTTGGACCGTCTGCGTGGGCTCAACGGAGTGCCGGTAGACCAGCACCTGGCAAACCGCCCTCTGCATCTGCGGCGCCTTGAGCTGATTGCCCACCGGGTCCGACAGCGACACGAGTGCGTGGCCATTGGCCTCTCGACGGATGCCTTCGACACCCGCGATCGCATGCCGGGGTGGGACACCACGTCGTACGGCTACCACGGCGACGACGGGGGCATCTTCCACGGCCACGGGGACATGCTGCGACCTTACGGCCCGTCGTTTGGACCCGGCGACACCGTCGGGTGCGGGCTTGAGTACGGGTCAAGGAGGATATTCTTCACGAAGAATGGGCAGTGTCTCGGGCATGCGTTTGAGAAGGTCGGGAAGGAGGCCATCGAGAAGGGACTGTATCCCACGGTCGGCGTCGATACGGAATGCCCCATTTACATGAATTACGGCGAGCGGCCGTTCCGTTTCGATTTGAGGGGGTTCGTCGCCACGGCGGCAGAGGAAGTAAATTGAGAGTCTAATGCAGTAACATCGATAGTGTTGGTCTATTACAAAGAATCGCTTCGCGCTTAGAGCTACGAAGAAGTAACTATTGCCGGAGATGTCTGAACTCCTCATCTCCAATCAATCATCTCTAAACAGATAGGTACTCATACACGACACCACAATACAACTGCCTAGATCACACTCGCACCTCTTCACAAGGCTTGCTTGGCAGAAAACGCAGCGACGGAGGACGTCATGGCTAACGAGACAGAGGCAAATTCAGAGGATGAGTGGTTTCCTCAGACAGTGAATACACAAATACGTGACAATTCGCTTACCAGCAGCCCAGGATCCAAAATAGCCATTGCCGGTCACTAGGAAGGGACCGCGGAAGGTGACGAAGCACG
>JALLAP010000163.1:0-32416 GCA_036939355.1 Thalassiosira profunda | reverse complement strand
GGACCTACAATTTTCATCAAGTCTTGAGCGACGAGGGCAAGATGCAATTGGGCAGCTACCTTGCAACCTGCGTACCCGGCCCGAGGAAGTTCTCACTGACGCTGTCGGAAGAGAGGCCTCAGTCGATGTGGCTCATTTTTCAGGGACCGTTCCAACAAAATCACGCACTAAGAGAGTTGGAAATTACTTACGATGCTCCGATCGAAGCTATTGATCGCGGTTCCCGTGTCAGACTGACCCTCCAGGACTGGGAGTACATGTCAGCGTACCTCGAGAAAGCCCCATTGTTGCACACTCTTACAATCGAACACATGCGAGTTGGTGCAGCGGAATTGGGGCACTTGGGGTCGGGAATAGCGGGGGCAAAGCTCATGAATCTCACATTGATGGAGTTAGATATCGGCGACCACGCGTCGATAGGGAACTTGCTGGGTGTTTTGAATCCAACTCAGTTGAAGACGATTGCTATTCAGAGGTGTTGGGTCGGCCGGGAAGTCTGCCGAAGTTTGGCCAGCATCCTTAGCCATGAGGAATCAAAGCTCGAGAAGCTCGAACTCTTTCTCAACGCCATCGACAATGAATGCGTGAGGATATTGTGCGCTGCTCTCCGTGAGAATTCCTCGCTTCACACATTGGATTTGGCACGCAACCGACGAATTACCGTGAAGGGATGGGGAGCGTTCGAGAAGCTTGTTTATGACACCTCGGGCCTGGAGCAAATGTACTCCTCCAATCACACGCTTCGGTATGTTTATATGGACACGAAAGAAACGCAGCAATGGAAGCAGGCTTTCTGCGCCAATAGAAACCACCACCAGTCTACCCTCAGAAGCAGGTGGCGCCGTAAAATCTTCGATCTTGCAAGCAATGCCCATGATGTGACAAATTGCGGCAGCAGCTTCAACATTGACCCATTTTTGGAGTATGATGTCAAGCTGATGCCGCGTGTCCTTACTTTCTTTGCAAACTACCCGGACCGCAAAAGAGAGCATTGCGTTTACGAGCTCGTCCGGCAGTGGAACGTGGCCGCATTGTTCGGCTTCCCATCGGCAGAGAGAGTGAGGCTGTCTGCTAGAATGAACAACCTCGAGACAGAGAATCGCAACCTCCAAATGCAGGTGAAGACGTTGAAAGAAGAAGTTTCGAGGCTGACGGTCTGCTCGGGTCAGAAGTAAATCCAGGGAAGCGGGCACGTATGTAATGGTTGGCCATTTGGCGGAATGTCACGACAATCATATCGCAAATCGAACTTTTATCCTTGCTGCCGTCCATCCCCCCTTCTACTGCGCGTCTTTGCCCCCTTAAGCGCGCGCTTGCACTCCTTGCACACCTCTTTGTGCTCCGGCCAGCCTGCCGCAGCACAGGCTTTGGAACAGTATTGCTGTCTCTCGCATCCAGTGCATATCAAAAAGGTGCTGCGTGGCTTTCTCTCGTGGCATTGAGGACAGAGGCTCGTCCTCTGCTGAGATCGCACCTTCTCCCATTTTTCATCCAGGCAGGAGCAGGGAATCCGCTCCCGGTAAAATTCCACAATGCCCTTATCGCAGCCGAATATGACGTCTCTTTCCCTCATGACAACTTCTTTATCTCTCAAAAGCGGAGAAGTTGAAGAGTCACAGGCTTCGAGAGTCGTGATTGCCGCTGCTATTCCACCGGAACCCATTAGCGCCGCATGTGCATCAGTTATGTCGAGGATCATGGACGCTCCGTTGCACACAAGCTCAGCCTTAATCAGGTCGCGTTTGGCGGCGTCGTGCCAGACTCCCGGATACTTTTTCGCCACACTGCGTATCGCGTCCAAGGCAGTAGTCGATATTCGCATGTTAGGTTGGCCGACCGCATGCTGAGACAATGCAGGAAATTCACCCAAAACAATGCACGAAATTCACCGACGAATCTTTCGCAGTCGTATGCCGGCAGCGTTTCGGTGGAGCCATGCCTGCAGTTGGCTTTTGCCTTCCTCTCCCTCCGCTCCCTCCCCTTGTCCTTCTTTCTCGACGGCATTTTATCGTCGGTGACAGCGCAGGCGCAGGGAGATGCCGGGCGGGCTATGTACCACGAGCCGCGCGCAGAGAACCGCCTCATAAAATATCCACAGGCTGACCTGGAGGAGGAGCGGCGCTGCGACCGACGCTCAAAGGCCGAGGCGAAGATACCTATCCCCGAGCAGATTCCGCGGACACCTGAGGACACGAGATTTGTTGCAATAATTTGCAACTCTTTTCTCTGCGCCGCCGCCCCGATTCAAACGGGCTCAGCAATCCCCACCGCTCGCCCGTGGACGCCGCGGGAGAGGAACAAGGGAGCGGGGGACCAGGGACCAGGCTACGAGCAGCGCAGCGCGGGCGGAGGGCGGGGCGGGGAAAACGAAAACGGAAAACGAACGGAAAATGGAAAATCCAAGACTCGCTATTAATCGCTAGAACACCTTGGCGACAGTTCAGCGATATTTCGTGCGTGGATCTTTTTGGTTCAACTTTCCACCCGCACCCCAGCTAGCTAACGCCCACATACACCTCTCCCTCCGCCCTCCTCTCGAAGTTGCGTCGAGATGAAACACCCCAGCGCTGCTTCGGCGGCGGCGGCCGCGGTCGTCGCCCTCGCCCTGGCGCGCCCCGCCGACGGTTTCTCGGGAGGAGCGGGCCTCCTCCCTCGCGCGTTGCATTCCTTCCGTGCCGAGGGCACGGCGCTGTTCCAAGGGCGAGCGGGCGTCGCCTCCCCGGTGATCGAGCGGGCAGACGCTGACATACTGCCCTTGCAATCCGAGCTGACTGGTGCAAAATGCATAATCAACGAAGAAGGGCCGGCATCGCGAGGATCGAGCGAGGTCGAGCCTGAGGCCGAGGAGACAGTCCCCTCCTCGTGGCCGCAAGCCCTCCATCGCTTCTTTGTCGAGGATCCGGGGCCGCCATTGGTCCTCCTGTCCATATTGGGTTTTATTTACACGCGATTGCACGTGCCGGCGCCCCCCTCCGTCGCCGAGACGGCCATCTTCGCAAGCAGCGTGGTCGTTTGGTGGGTGCAGGAATACTTCTTCCACCGCGCCCTCCTCCACTCGCCGTTCGACTGGGCGGGCAAGGCCATTCACCGCGCCCACCACGAGAGGAATTACTTCCACGTGTCGATCGATCCGCCCGAGCTGTTGCTGGGGTGGCTCTTCGTCGCCCATCTGTTGTTGAAGGCGGCGTTGCCGTGGCATCTCTGCTTGAGCGCCACGGTTGGATACGCACTTGCAGGGCTTGCTTACGAATTCAGCCACTACATNGTGGCATCTCTGCTTGAGCGCCACGGTTGGATACGCACTTGCAGGGCTTGCTTACGAATTCAGCCACTACATCGTCCACACGAAGGTGAAGCCTCCGACAATACCCCAATCCCCGTCAAAGGATGTGCTATCTCGAGCGAGGACGGCGGCAGTGTCGAGGTTTACGCAATGGTTCACGAGGACCAGGGACCATCACATGCGGCATCATCGGGTGTCCGACGAATATTGGTACGCGTTTGCGGTGCCGCAATTAGACGATGTGTTTGGGACGAATCCCGACGTAAGGGAGGTCCGAAGAAGGTTGAAGCAGGAGAAAGATGCACGATGATGGAAACAGTGCCTGGCAACGTGCATATTTGCAATGCTTTGAACGGTGTGACGGGAAAGAGGAAGCACTGAGCAAAACGAAACGTTGCAACATCCGTGTAGAAGTGTCGACGATGATGCACTCTCCTTCGCGAATCGGTCTTCGGCAGTGGTACCTGCTGCAAGGGCTCCACGAAGCCGCCCCATCAAGCTCAAGAGATGAGCCTCGAATGATACTCTTGAGAGACGCAGCACGGCGACCTTGCATCTCATGGGATCTGGAAGATGAACCAGCGAGGAATGATCAGTTTTCCGCAAATGGCCATAAGTACGCGGGCAACCCAGAGTTCACATCTATTGAGAAGCAACATTGAGCTATGAATTCAATGAATTCACGATGTGGAGACTTGTCAAGCCGAAAAAAGGAATACTCGTCTTGGCTTGAATTGAGCTAGCTTTAGAGGGTACGGCGCTTGCCCTTACTAGGATTGATCAGCTTCTTTCCGACGGTGCCCTCGCTTCGGCTTGTCTCTCGATTTCTTGGCATCGTCCTTCTTCCCTAGCCTCACGTTGCAAGTCCACTCGGGCGGCAGGTCGTGCACCGTAATGTCGTTGATGCTCCCCGTCGCGCCGAGCCTCTTCTGCAAATATTCCGCCGGGAGATTGTTCCGCAGGTTGTTCCACAGGTACTCGTTCACGAAGCCGCTCTGAATGGTCAGGTCGAATATGCGGTTGATCCACGTCACATGCGTCGCATCTCGTCGCGTGTCCAGGAGGTTGCGGGTGGCCTTCCAAACGGCCGGCCAGGTGTAAAGGTCGGGGCGCAGATGCGCGTGCTCTTGCAGTTCGATCAGGGCGGACAGGAGCGCGGAGAACGCATTGATTTTCGTCTCGGCGTTGCCCCTCGTCATGGCGCACGCGGAAAAGAACGAATTGTAGGTGATCGTGTCCGGCTTGACTGCGCTGTCCCCGCGTTTGTGCAATTCCTTCATGCGATGCAGCAGCCGCTCCGCCTTTTGGTGCTTCGTTGGATGGGGGCTGTGCTGGATGGCCTTCATGACGACGTTGAACGTCGTCGTTGTGGGCGCCGACTCCGATTCGCCTCGATCCGACCGTGCCATCATGCGTTGGAGTATTTCCTCGACCCTCTCGAGCGAATCCGGCCGCTGACTTCTCACCCACACTTCCATAGCGTTGGTGTACGTCATGCAATTCGGCTTCATCGAAGTCAGGCCCCTCTCCTCGGATTCCTCCATCTTCCGCAGGAGTGCATTCACGCGCTCGCCGGCTTCGCTGCCTCCCACTCTCCGCCACGCCATGATGCAGGTGGAATAGGCAATGGTGTTGGGCGCCACGCTGAGCCCCGTTTCTTCCAACTGGTGCATCGTTCGCAGCAGCTTCTCGGCTTTCATGGCGCCGTGTGGATTGCTCGATCGCGCCCAAGCCTGGATGGCCGTTGCGAATGTTTGCGTATTTGGCGCCAGGTTGGACTCTCCGGCGTAGTATTGATCCAGCATGCGGTTCAGCAGTGCTTCTGCGCGTTCTGCGGCGTCGCGCTGTCCACTCTTTGCGAGGGCATCCATGGCAACATTGTAAAGAGTAACATCTGGTTTGCATTCGTCGAAGCCCTCCTTGTACCGTCGATTTGTGTGCTCGACAATTTCTTCCGCCCGATCGGCCATATTGGCATGTCCACTGTCAATCCAACACCGTACCAACGAAGTATAGGAAATGGTGTCCGGCCGCAAGTCGGGATTGTCGTTGGCCTCCATCCGTTTCACGATCTCTTCCGCCCCGTGCGGAGTCGCCCCCGACTTGACGGCATTGATGAGCGTCGTCAAGCTCACCCGGTCCGGTTGGACGCTCGCGTCTCCGTCGTCCGCCATTTCCTGCATCCGCAGGAGGAGCTTCTCCGCCCTTGGTTTTCCTGGCGACTTCCCCCGCCGCCCCTTCTCCTTCGACCACGCCCAAAGGACCGTGTTGAACGAGTCCGTGTTCGGCTTCACGTCGGACGCGCCCGCCGCGGCCCGTTCGATCATGCCGTCCAGGATGCCCTCCGCCGCGGCCGGCCGTCCCGCCCGCGCCGCGATGGTCAGGAGCGTGTTGTAGGTGATGATGTCCGGGGCGCTGCTCCCGCGGGCGCCCCGCCGCCGCGCCTCCGCGTCCGCGGCCGCCTCCGGGAAGGGATTGTCGTGGACCTCCCCCGACGCCGTGTGCGGGAGGTTCCCCGCGTGCTTTTGCCCCTCCCGCTCCTTCCGCCCCAGATCCTCCATGATGCCGACGTACCGCTTGGCATTGCCCAGGGCCTCGTCGTCCGCCCGCTTCTTGTCGGACATGAGGGACAGGACGATGTTGAAGTGCATGTTCCGGGGCACGACGTCGTAGGGAAAGTCGGCGACGTTGTCCTCCTCGCCGTCCGCCACGCCGCTCAGGCGCAACATCGCCCCGAGGACCTCCCTTGCTCTCGCCTCGTCGCCCCGATCCTTCCCCCGTCCCAGGGTGTTGATGACGGTCGAGAACGTGACGAGGTCCGGGGCGCACGCCGCACCTATTTCGTTGTGCATCTCGAGCATGCCCATCAAGTGCTCGTAACATCTTTTTCCGATCGTCCGGTGGTATTCGTCCGTCCCCCGCCCCGCCATTCCCGCCTGCATCCCGCTCAAGCTCGATATCGCCGTGTTGAACGTCAAAAAGTCGGGGCGCATCCGCGCCCTCCCCCGCGGATCGCCCCGGTACAATTCCAGCATCTCCTCCAGCAAATTGGAGCAGGGGTGGGGGTGATGATCGTACGGCGGCGCCGTCCCGGGGGGATACGCCGCGCCCCGGATCCCGGCGCGGCGCCACGCCGTGAGGATGTTGTTGTACGTCTCCGCCCCCGGGGGATTGGAGTGATAGTGCGGCCGCCGCGCCAAATGCTCCTCGAACCGATGCAAGATTCGCTCGGCCGCCGCGGCCGCGTGGGGAGTACCTCTATCGCACAGCGCCGCGACGAGGTCCTTGTAGCGGATCTCGTCGTCGGGACTTCCGGGAAATTCATCCTCCGCGTGGTACTCCTCCTCGAAGAGGTCGAGGAGGCCGAGGATGCGGTCCACAAACTCCATTCCCGCATAGAGGGCGTCGAGGTGGGCGACGAACGGGCGGAGGCGGTACAGCTCCCACGCCACGTGGGGATTCTTCCGCAGCGCGATGGCCTCCCCTCCCGCCTCCGCGGGGGTGCCTCCCGCGCCCCGGTCGGACGGCACCAGCCGCCCCCTCTCCTCGTCCGTCAGCAGGCTCCGTCCCCCGCCCTTTTCCACGATGAGCCGTCTGATTAGCAATTCGGCCTGCGCGGCGCCCAGGTGTCTATGCTCCCCGGTCGAAATCCAGGCGTCGATGCCGTTCGAAATTTCGACCAGTTGGGACGGCGAGAGCGATCCCGGCGGCCGTTCTTCGAGGGGCGGGAGGATGGACGCGGTGTGCTCGAGGAGGGCGCGCTGCCGTCCCGAGAGGCGGCCGTCGGGGGTCGGCGGTGGTTGTTGTGGTTCGGCGGGATCGTGGGCATTTTTCCCGGCCGGCGGATTTGCGAGGGACGTCGCCGCCGCGAGGACGTCACTGCGGGGGGCAATAGCCTCGCCGGTGGACGAATGGGCCCCGTACCGCCTGCGTATTATTATTTCGCCGCGGCGGCAAATCGGAGGGCGATGCCGCGGCGCAGTCCCGAGCCGGGGCGCCGCTTCTGCCCGCGCCGGACCGCCGGCCGGGCGCACCAGCGACGCCGCCGCCCGCCGACGGAGGAGCGCCGCCCTGTGCATGGTTGGGGGAGGGGGGCTGTCGGGGCAATATCGTAGGAGGCCAGCACTGCGTCATTTTGGAAGCTGGGCGGACGGCCGGCGGACGTGACGATGAGGTTGTCACGCGTGAGGTTATCACGTGATGATTAACCCTAATTAAAATTATTAACCCCTCTGCGCACCTTTCTTCGGGGGGAAGACAAAAGCCTCCCTCGCGCCGCGAAGCTGCGGCACGCGGCCGCAGCAATCACAGCGACGGAAACAATGGACAACTCGCCTCGCCGCGAAGCTGCGGCGAGGCTGAGCGGCGAGGCAGCGCTGCCTGGAACGAAGGCTGGAACACAGCTCGAAGAAGAGCGAGCAAAGACAAATAAAACGACGACTTTTTGTCAAGACTGGGTCGGCTTCTCCTCGCCTGCCTCCTGCCTCGGCGGGCGCCTCAACGGGATTTGTGCATCTGTTCGAGAAGTTTGAGCATGAGACAGAGACAGATGACGGAGCTGGAGAGGAGAGAAAACGAAACAGCCGCGAGGAGAGGTCGACGAGAGTCGATGAAGTAGACGCTAGAGACGAAGCCGCTAGCAGCGTACGTAGGGAGGGCGAACAACCAAACTAGACTACGATATCGAGGATGGCGCCTTGGGACGGCGACCGCCCGGATCGTCGTCCGTCGTCGTCGATGGCGGAAATGGGAGGAGGGGCGGGCCTCCGCAACGATGTGAGTGCGAACTGTTGTAGCGCATTTATTGCAACCTCGCCGCCCTTGCAAATTCGCGGTCTCTTTTGCTATGCTATGAATACAGATTCAACTTGGACATTCACAACACACGTGCACTCATCTCCCCACCCCGTCAATAACAATCGCAAATTGCAGGAGGACGGCGTGAAGGCGGCGTCGACCGCCCCCAGCCAAAACGACGTGGTAAGTCCGACGATGGGCGCGCTTGTGTCTCACGATCCCATCAGCATATTGATTGCTTCACGATCCTCCCATTGCTAAAAACATCGCCGGCAGCTCTTCGGGCGGGGCTACGCCATCGCCCGCCACCCGGGCAACGCGGCCCTCCGCGCCGCCGTCCGCGCCCGGAAGCCGGTCTTCGCCGCGTCGGCGCGATCGGACAAGCGCCGCGTGGCCGAGGATGTGGTGAACGACGTCCGCGGCCGCGGGGGGCGGTTCCTGGCGGAGGATCCCCGCCGCACAGCGAGCAACGCCAACGGAGCGACACAGGGGAAGGCGGCGGGGATGGCCGACCGGGCGTGGATCGAGGTGGACTTCGACGCGGCGGTGGAGAAGGTCATGCACCGCTTCCGGGAGCGGGAGGCGGGGGCGACGACTGCGGGGGAGGCCCGCTCGGGGGCGGGGGCGCCTCCGCCGGAACGCGCCGCGGGGGGGAACCCGTTCGCCGCCGCGGGGGGGATGGACGCCGTGGACCTCGACCTCGCGTGGCTCGACGGGGAGGCGGCCGGGGGGGAGGACGACTTGGAGCCCATATCCCTGGACGAGTGGCGGGCAAATTCCGCGGCCCATTGCAACGGAGACCGGCCGCCCGATGTCGGCCGCTGGGACGATGTCCAGCCTCCGACCGGAGCGGCCTCCGTCTCGGACGGGAAGCTGCCGGCGCATTCCTCTCCTACCCTCTCGGCGCGTCCATCGAATGGCGCGGTGCCGAAACGACCCTCCGAGCCTCCGGCCGCTTCTCCAACCTCTTTCTACGTGGAGCACGGCGGGACGGCAAACGGCTTTCCCACGACCCTGACGGCGTTCGTTCGGTCGGGATGGCGCTCGGTCGGTGGTAGCGAAGGAGTGGAGAACGCGGCGCGGGTGGCGCTCGCCCTCGCCCGTGCGTTCGACGATTCCACTTTGGGGACGTGCGTCAACGCCGCGCAATTGGACGACTTCGTCGTCCGCCGGGAAAACGGGGGCGCGGGCGGCCGATGGAGGGTGGAGCCGGCCCCGCACGTGCGCCGCGGGCGCGTCGACGCGCCGACGGCCCGGCGCGCCCTCGGGCGTCTGCTGTATTCCGTCTTTGCGGGGGGCGAACCGCCCCCGCCGGACCTGCTGGCGGAATCCCCTTCGCCGGAGGGAGAGTTGGACATCATGGAGCAGCTGGCGCGGCGGTTCCGTTCTATGGACGAATCGACGTTTTCCAAGCTGGTCGCGGGGGGGAAGTTCCCCGTGTCGATCTGCCGGTTGCTGTCCGACCTGATGTCCGAGACAGAGTCCACGTTCGCGTCGCTGGGGGATGTGGCGCGCGACCTCGAGCAGATGCTTTCCAACCCTCGGGTCTTTTTGCACGATTCCGACTCGACTGCGCCTGTGTTTGGGCGAGCGAACTACGGCAGAAAGAGAGAGTCGTTGGCCCTTCTCGAGGTGACCCGGCGGATGGCCGACTCTACCAATCGGTCGAGTAATTTCGATGTTGTCGAGACTGTATTCGTCTCGGGTATTGCAGGCAGCGGGAAGTCGCGCCTAGTCCACGCCCTTGGCGACGCCCTGCAAAGCTCGGGGTGGGTCGTCATCAAAGCTAAGTTTGAGCGAGGATTGGAGCATGCATCGAGGAGAATTCTCTCCGCGATGTTCGACCAGCTGATCTCCCACTTGGTGACGATGAAACAGAGCAGGAACCCCTCGGATGTCGCTTACAGCCGTTGTGCAACAAAGGCCATTGCAGAATCAGTTGGCTTGGAAGGCCTGTCCTCGGTGGCAGACTTCCTACCGAGCCTTTCGTTGTTATTTGAACGGCCGTTGACGCATCCTTATCTGGGCGATGGAAACGAACGGCAGCTGGTGTTTTCGCTATCCAAGGTCATCGAGGCAGTATTGGACTCAAATTGGTTCTTGGCCATTTGTTGCGACGACCTGCAGTGGGCGGACAAGCCAACGCTCACTCTTCTCAGCGAGCTGCTGGTCAATCTTGGGGGGCTGAAGCACATCAGTCGCCGATGCTTGTTCGCTGGCCTGTTCCGAGACAACGAAATTGGAGACAATCACCCACTCGCCATTCAAATGGCGTACCTCCAAATGATGACCAGCAACATCAACACGACAAGGATCAAGGTTTCGAGCCTGTCGAAACACGATATCGGCGACATGCTGATGATGGAGCTTCGTCTACCAAGAAGATGCGTCGACGAACTCGCCGATGCTGTCCAGAAGAAGACTTCGGGCCACGCTTTCTTTGTCGTCGAGCTACTCAACTCCCTCATTCGCGATTCCTTCATCGCCTACAGTCCAAAACTGCGATGTTTCTCTTGGGATCAAGACCGCATCAACATGCTGCAAACGGGAGACGGCGTGGCTGCGCTGATTGTTTCCAACATATCATCCTTGCCGCCGGCGTCTCAGCGCGTCTTGCGAATACTGTCCTGCTTTGGCATGCACTCAGACCTTTCGTTGCTCCGGATCCTGGAAAAGTTTGAAGCCGGAATCGTATCTGCCCTCGATGACTTTGTCGAGCAAGGCATCCTCGATCGAGCCGGACCGATTTTTATGTTCGCGCACGATCTCATTCTGCAAGCGGTGTACGAGAGTGTTCCGATGGCAGAGAGGGAGGTGCTGCATCTGGAGCTGGGCGAGTTCCTGGTAACAGTGGCTGCTGCCGATGAATCTACATCGATCGACCAATTGACTTCTGGCCTGGGCACGATGAATTTGCATGATTGGGAGTTCTTTGGTGGACAGAGCATATCCGCCTCCATCATTAGCCTAGCGTGTGATCAGCTCAACTCCGCTGGGTGCCGCGACTACTACAATCACGTTCAGAGGGAAAAGGTGGCGAATTGCAACCTCGCTGCTGGGAGAAAATCACTGCTTCAGTCAGACTTCCACGCTGCCCGCCATTACTTCTCGAAGGGCATCACCTTTTTATGGCAGGAATGCTGGCTTAGCAACCCAATGCTGTGTCTTGCATTGCATCAGGGTGCAGCCATTGCCTCATCATCCCTTGGCGAAGCTGACGACGTCGCATCATATGCCGATGAGGTTGCAAAGCGTGCAAGCCTGAAGGATTCCCTGGCAGTGCAACAGACTCTTCTGAAGGCATTGTACACATCCGGGCGGCACGAGGAATGCATTGCAAGGGGACTGGAGATTCTGCGCAGGCTTGACTTTGACATTCCAACTTCTCCAACAATCCAAGACACCATGAAAGCGTTGTCGAGCACTGATGCCATTGCGTCTCAATACAGCATCGATCAGATGTGTCAATTGTGCGAAAAGACCATAGAACCTTCGGTTCACGAGGTGATAAGGATTGTGGACTGCTTGTTCCAATCGTGCTACAACTCGTCCTCTCCCATGCTGCCGATCATAGCTTGTGAGATGATGCAGTACTCGTTTCAAGAAGGAATCGCAATTGAGTCGACAATGGCATTCTCTATCTTTGCAATGCTGAAGGTGGGTGTCTATGCGCCGCAATTTTCATCTCACATGACATGCCTGCCACCCTCACATTTCTTTGTTTGCTAGATTTTCACCGCAGGCGATTACGCTGCGGGGCGGTACTGGGCAGACGCTGTCAGAGCGATTGTGCAGAAACAGCACGCCATCAATGAATCCAATGCAATCAAAAGGTTTGAGGACCGCCCCAATATAGCCTTGGTAAGCACTGGGCGGTTTCCTTCTGATTCAAACGCATCCTTGTGCCTTCTCACCTTCTTTCTTTGGCTGTTTGCAGTACCTTGCGATAGACATTTGGTTCTCTCCCGCGCGAGACATATCCAAGAACCTCCTTGAGTACCACAAAGGCGCAATGAAGATGGGAAACACTGACGTCGCTATGATGGCACTGCAAACGAGTTGGCGGTTTAAACTCTTGGCCGGAGAGAACCTCTCGCTGATTCAGCAGGCCTCCGAACAACGCCTGGAATTGCTGGTGCGTGTCTTTATACTGCCTGTGTGCATCTCATTCACCTGTCTCCATTTCCTGATGCAACCTTCTCTTCACCCTCCACTCAATCAGTCCAAACACTCGCCGCATGCCACGAAATGTGCACTCTTGGACAATGCGCTGATGGTAGAATTGACTGGCAGACCGGGACATTACTTTTCGTCCGTGTTCGGGGGCGCCATAGCCAACATGAAAGACCTGCAGGGTCAAGCCAAATCTTCGAAGGACATGCACATACTCCAGAGCAGCCACGTGTTCAACGTATTGATCCATTTCTGGAGAGGAGACTACGAGTCTGCCGAAGAGTCTTCCAGCCTCGCTTCGGCAATCCTGCCGGCAGCCAACATGCCCACCATCTATCGCATCTACCATGTGTTCTTCCGCGGCCTCGTCAAGTTCCAACTGTATCGAAAGCTGGGCGACGATCAAAGACTGGAAGACGGCAAAACGGCCCTCGGCGAAGTGAAGAAATGGGCAGGCAACGCCGCGGCCGTGTTCGGAAATAAGTTGCTCTTGCTGAACGCGGAATACCACGCCTCCATCGGCGAGCACGACGCGGCGTGGGAAATGTACGGGGAATCGATCCAGGCTTCCCGGGATCGCGGCAACGTGCACGAGTTGGCCCTGGCCTACGAGCTGCTGGGAAAGCATCGTTCGGCTCTTGGCATGACCTCCGCCGCCAACGAATGCTTTGCGCAGGCATTTGCGCATTACTCATCGTGGGGCGCCACGGCGGTGGCCGACAGGCTGTTGCGGACGCACAATATCGATATTGCCGGGGCTGCCAATGCCACGAAACGTTCCCGGTGAATGAATGCTTAAACAGACTGACTCGCGTTAATACTTAATATCCGAGCCATTGCCACACCAAAACCACCGTTCTATTTCCACACATCACTTCTTCTCGTCCTTCACCTGGTCCTGCACAAAATCGAACGCGCGCGTCTCCTGCTTCTTCGGCTCCGATCCCAAGAACGAGAACGAACTCATCTTGTCCCCCGCCACGCCGGGCACCTGCCGCATGTAGTTGGCCCCCATGACGGGCGGCTTCGCCGTCGTGGGCGTCCCGGGCGTTCCCTGGAGCGGCATCGGGGGCATCCCTCCCATGCCCGGAGCGCCCCCCTGCCGCGGATAGGCGGCCATTTGTTGGCTCGCCATCTGCATCTGCGCCATCTGCTGCTGCATCCGCATCATGTTCTGCTGGTACGCCATCTGCATCTGCTGCATTTGCGCCATCTGACTGGGCGTGGGCGAAACAGGAGCGTTGCCGGGAGACACGGCGGGCGGCCCTCCGGCTCCCATGCTGAGGAGGGGGTCGAACGACTTCGCCGAGGGGGAGGCGGGGGTTTGGGTCGGCGCCGGCGGGGCGCCGGGCGAGGTCGGCGCCGAGTTCAGGAAGCCGAAGGCCGATCCGGGCACCGCGGGAGGGGCGGCGCCTGCGGGCTGCGTCGGTGTGGGCGCCGGCGCGCCGGAGGGCACGGCTGCGGGCGCTGCAGGAAACGACAAAGTGAGAACAAAAAGCAAAGATTTTCAAATCGGAGTTCGAATTTTCAAAAGTTCAAAATTTTCAATTCGAATTTTCAAAATGGAGACTCGCGGTTTTGTACGGGGGCTCTTTCACTCACCTTGCGCATCACTCTTGACATTCATGTTTCCGAACAAATCTCCCCCGGGCGCGGTGCCATTTACGGCCGCCGGAGCGGCCGCCGCAGGGTCGGGCATTGCAACGGAGGGCTCGCTCCCCAGTCCGCCGAGCAAATCGTCCTGCGTCGCCGGCGGCGCGGCCGGAGGGGCCGCCGCAGCGGCAGATGGCGCGGCCGCCTTGGTGTTCAATCCGCTGAACAGCGAGTCGCCGGCCGGGGCGGTCGGCGCCACCGCCTCCGCCACTGGCGGCGCCGCCACGGCCGGGGCCGCCGGCGCATCAAAGTCCAGCAAATTCGTCGGCGCCGCTGCAACGGTTGCGTGTGCGCTCCCACTCGCGCCGTTCACCGCCGCCGCCCCGCCCTCGACGCCCAGCGCGTCCAGCACCCGTTTCGCCGGGCCCTTCACGCTCGCCCGCGCGTGGTCCGCGAGGGGGGCAATCTCCTCCGCGCACGCGTGGAAAAAGTCGGCGTACGCGCGCGCGTCCCCCCGTTCGGCTTCCGCCTTAAGCACCGTCTCAATCACACAAAGGGCCTTGGCCCGCATGATCCACGGATTGCCCTCCTCGAGGGCATCGAGCAACGCGGGACAGACGAGGTCGGGGTCCAACGAGGGCACGGCGGCGGCGAATTCCGCGAGCTTGTCGGCGGGGGGCTCGGCCTTCATCCCCCCGGGCGGGCAGAGTTCGGCGATGAGGTTTTTTTCGTACGCGCCCCCGCTTGACGCGGCGCCGGTGTGGCCATACCCTCCGCCGGCGGGGACCACCGCCGCGGGGTTCGCGGCCGGGGGCTGCCGGGCCTGCGACGCCACGCTCGCCGGCCCCCCGTACTGCTGCTGCGGTGGCGGCGGGGCCGCCGGGGCGCCGGCCCACGATCCCCCCACCCCCGTCGGCGCCGCCGGCGCCGCGGCCGCGGGGGGCGGAGCGCCCCCGCCGCCGCCGGTGGCCGCCCACCCGAAGGCCGGCCCGCCCTGGCGGGCCCGGTCGTACGCGGACGGTTCCCCCGAGGTGGCCGACGGGGGCGCCACGGCATTGCCCGCCGATCCGACGGCGTGGGGGCCGCGGTTCGAGGCCATGGTCCACTGTCCGCCGGTTTGCAGGGCCAGGTTGCTCCGCCCCGGAGGTTGGGCGTACTGATCCCAATTGTGTCGTTGGAAGCGAGCAACAGGCGTGAGCGCGGAGAAAATCAACGAAAGAGGCGACAAAGCTCCGCCCCGGAATGCCAAAACAAACGTGCCCACCGGCAATCCGGCATGCCACAGTCCCGATCCCCCAATCGAAGACCGGCAGTCCCCCATCAACACCAGAACCAGCCCCCCCCCAGGGCGGCCTTTGACGCATCTCCACTGAATTGATGCCTCAAACAAAAACACAATTCCACCCGGCAATCAAAACAAAACTCACCGGATCGGGCCGCGCACTCGGCCCGCCATAGCCCGGCATCCCTCCCACACCACCGCCCGGACCCCCCGGCCCCGGCACCCCTCCCGACGCACTCTTCGCCAGCGGATCCTTGATCATCTCGAGCATCGCCCCGCCCACGTCCTTGGCCATTTCTCCCAGCTGTCCCATCTTCGAGGACGCGGCTTGTTGTTGGGCGAGGCGGGGATCGGCGAACATGGGATTTCCGATGCCTTCCATGCTCCCCCCGGACGAGGCGGCGGAGGAGGGGCCGTAGCCCCCCGAGTTTGAGGCGTAGCCGGAGCCGGAAGGTCCGCCCATGGGGGCGCCGTACCCCCCTCCCCCTCCCTGGGCTCCGTACCCCCCGCCGCCCTGGCCGCCGTAGCCCGCGCCAATGCTGGCACCATTCGACCCCAGCCCCGCCATGCCCCCGCCCTGCAGTTGTCCTCCCCCGGGCATCCCTCCCCCGCCCCCGTCGCCGGCGTCGCTGTACACCGCCTCCAGGCACTCCTTGGCCGCCTCCCGCACCTCCACGTTCCACTGGTCTCCCGTCACCGCGTCCATTTTGCCCCGGTACGCCATGGCCTCCTTGATCGCCCCCACCGCCCCGGGCGTCTGGGCGACGCACCGCTTCATCGTCCCCCGGCTCGCGGGATGCCCGACAATCTTCGCCAGCACCTTGAGCGATTTCTTTTTGGTGTGGGGATTGGTTTTGGAGAGGCGGTTCACGAGGAAGGAGAGGGTGTCGGCGCAGGTTTGCGGCGACGTGAGGGTTTTGGCAATGTCGTTGTAGAGGTAGCCCGGGGTGGGGGCCGCGGAGGACTCGGTGGCCCGGACGAGGGCGGCCTTGTCCATGGTTTTGGTTTGTTTGGGTATGTGTTGGACTTTGCGTTGGGTGAGTGCACCGCGCGTGCTCGTTGGTCGGCAAGTTAGGGCCGATTTCGACGGCGATTTGCGACCCCCTCGCTGCCCCCCAATCGTTGGCAGCCCTGCCTCTGCGACGATGGGTGCTATTTGACCGCGCGGGGGTCCAAAGAGCCAGCCAGGCGCAGGTCGTCGTCGTCGTCGTCGTCGTCGTCGCCGCAAAATGCTGCCAACCTCCTAACTTTTAACTACCTATACGTACTTTTGCGCCTACGTAGGGAGGATAAAAGAGGAGAGGAGCCAAGAGGAGCAAGCTGCCAGACAGCACACGCTTGCTAGAGATCAGTCTCCAGCTCGTCCGGCGGTCAGCAGGGCAACCGCACAACGTATCTTTCATTGATGTTCCAATCGAACACGGGAAAGTGCCACACCGTCGACGCATTTCCGCCGTTGCTGCTCGGCCTGTCGTTGCACTCGATCCGTCTCCTCAGCACAGGAAGGAAGTTCAGCATTCCGTCTCCTTGTTTGTAATAGTGATGCCGGCGCCACTCCCGAAAGAGCGCTGGATCCATCACGTTCTGCTGCCGTTCGATGAGCTTCTCCTTCGTCACCAACATCGGACACACAGGCTCCGGGCTTGTGTTGCTGTGTGCTCGTTTCTGATCGACCAGAGTGGCCATCACGTAAAACAACTTTGCGTCGTACGACTCGGGGATGACGTAGAAGTTGCCCCTGCGCTGCAGGCGGTAGATGACTCCCTGCCTCTCGGATGCTACTTGTGTGTCAAACAACACCAACGGGCATTCGCCTTCTTCCTCGAGATCCGATAGCATCAACTCAACGTCCTCGAAGGCTCCGTCTAGAATGACCGTAAATGGATGGCCTTCTCGGGCACTCATAAAATCGACGAAACGCCCAAGCTCATTCTCTGCTTGCGATCTCTCCTTCGCTAGATCCAGCAGATCTTCGGTCATTTGCTCTAACTGATCCGGAGAGAATGGAGTTGTTTGCCTAGCCTGCATGTCATCGTCCGTGCTCTCGATCCTCGGCTTGAACACATTAGAGTCCTTGGGAAGTCGTTTCCTTCTTCCGGCATCAATGTGACTGGAACAGTGGCATGCGTACCACTTGCGGAAAAGCGCCCTATCACGGACGTACTGTTTGTGATCCCGAAAGCGATCGTTCGTTATCAACAGCGTTCGCATTCTCGGCCCCGGATATTTGTTGTAGGACCTTTCTTGATCCACGAGCGTTGCCACCAAGCAGAAAAGATCGTCTTCCAGCCCATCCGGGACCATGTAAAAGCAATTCTGGGTGTTGCCTTTCATGCTCTTGGCCGCTTGTCGAGCGTACCGGTTCTTCTCCGGAAAGACGCATAGGACGTGCTCCAACGAACCATTGTGCCTCTCGAGGCGAGACACCAAATTGCGAATGTCGCCCACGTTTGCCCCGTCCAAGATGATTGTGAAGGGGCGTCCCTCTCTCGTGTTCAAATACTCAGCAAATTTCGTCAGCTCGATTGCCACCGCCTCCGGCACAAGCTCCAGCAAGTCTCGGTAAACTGC
Source organism: Thalassiosira profunda (assembly GCA_036939355.1). Taxonomy (NCBI): domain Eukaryota; phylum Bacillariophyta; class Thalassiosirophyceae; order Thalassiosirales; family Thalassiosiraceae; genus Thalassiosira; species Thalassiosira profunda. Next base: position 14,717 of record JALLAP010000163.1, on the reverse strand, counting down.
TTGCCGTTCGTGCATCGAGAACGCAATATGACGTGGCTTCTTTGCAGCATTGATTGCCTGCACACTCGATAATGGGTCGCTCCGAGGCAGTTTCCCATTTGCCACATCGGCAGCGGTGTATCGGCAGCGAACCATTTCACTGGTTGACGTTGGCAGGCTTTCGAATGTGTTGCCAGATATCAAGATAGGGCCGGTTTCAGCGCTCCGATGCTGCGTTTGCTTCAAACCCAACAGCGTTGCAAATGCACAGAACAAGTCTTCGTGCCCTTGAGGAACCGTGTAAATGCACACTCTATTCCGCGCTGCTGCTCTCATCAGCGTCTTCGACACACGTCTATCTTTCGGCAAGAGAACTAAGATGCGCTCGCGTCTTGCCGCCGGCCCAACAACCCTAAAACGCTCACGCTCCTTCAATGTGGACACCATTGTCCCAATATCATCGACATGCGCTCCATCGATGATAGCAGTGAACGATGGGCCTTTTCTTGCGTTCATCCAATCTGCAAAGTTGCTCAGTTCCACAACCAGCAAGGCCTGCTTTCCTCCCGATGCCACCACTTCTTCCAGCATTTGCCTTCTCTTCTCTGGTTCGATTGTGCTGGAGGACAGCATCACGTCGGTGACTGGACACCGTCTTTTGCGTGGATCCACTTCCGCCCGGCAGGAGACGACCTTGTCGCCATTTACGGGACTATCTCTGAATGGAATGCGCTCCCTTTGTTTCCCCTCCTCGTGCCCTTGCTCTGTTGTTGATTCAACATCTCCGAATGCCTTTGTGAGCGAATTGTGCAACCTCAACGCCGACTCTGGCAAGATCTCGCACGCCCGCGAAGCGAGGTCAATGTCCGACGCAATTTCATTGAACAGCTCAGCCCCATTCTCCCCGCTTATTCGGTGCATCGAATGATTATGATATACATAATATGAGCATAAGATATGCACAGCTAAAAGCAACAGTAGCAACCCACACAAGAATGCGGCGCAAAATAATATGCGCGGAGCGCTCACCCGAAATGGCCGCCCTCCGCCAGCGACACCAGCGCCAGCATGTAATCGTCCGCCTTGAAGGGGGATAAGGATCGCCCCCGCGCCCGGCGGATCAAGTCCAGCGCTCCCTCCGCGTCCCCACATTTGCAGCACGCGCGCAACCTCGTTCGGTATCCGTGGAAGGGCTGCGAGAGGTGGGGCGATTCCTCGGGGGCGAGGGAAACGCCACTGAACGCGCAGCGCTGGGATGCAGCCCCTGCACTTCTGATCGACCACGGGCTGCTATCAACGAATGCGGCCATCGGGTGATGGCTGGGAATTGTGCCATCATAATTGCAAATCGCCGAGCAGCGGGCATCGCCGCCATTTCGAAGGGACCAGCGGCGACCTCTGGTGGCGGCACTCCTCATCGGGTGCCAACGCAGCATGCTCGCTTCCAGGCCAAGCGTATCAGCGCCCGCGCTGTCTTGGCCGTGCGTGGTGCTCTTTCCCCTGCTCCGGGCGGAGCCCGAGGATGAGCGATATCATTGTCGCTAAATGAATCTTTTCCCGCCAGAAACTCCGAACGGCAATTTTGAGGGCTGGTCTAAGCAAGCCCCCCTCTCGCGGAGCGGCGGCGGATCCGCCCACATAGCAAGGCCGCCAGCAGCATCTAGCGCCCCCCAAGACCTCCCATTGCTCGGCCACCCCGCGCGGCCTGGTTGAATTGTTGAGCCCGACGCCATTTTGAAGGGACCAGCGGTGACCTCTGGCGACCCTCCTCGCGATAAGGCAATGCAGCATGCTCTTTCACCCGCCATCAACATAGATGAATGGCCAAGCGCTGCTACGCGCTGCACCTTTGGGCTTTGGTGGCGCACTCTGGCCGGGCTCGAGAAGCTCGAGAAGAAATGTACGACGTACATTGTTACGTACCTCTCTCCCTATCTCCCTCCTCTTTTGCGTCCTCCCTCACTCCCTCCTCCCCTGCTCCGCTGCGCCTGCGCCTAGCTACTGGCGCCTGTCTCCATCCCCGCCCGCCGCCTGCTCCCTCCTCGTCCCCTGTTCCTGGACAACACGGACGCTCATCTTCCGTCTTATTACTGGAGGCGCCGAGTGGGGATAAATCTGCTCGGGGGTTCTTCGCCTCAGAGCCTTGTGAGCGTCGTGTCGTGGCGCGCCCTCCTCCCCGCGTCACCGACGGGATAAAATGCCGTCGCGAAAGAAGGACAAGGGGAGGGAGCGGAGGGAGAGGAAGGCAAAAGCCAATTGCACGCATGGCAGCAGCAGCATTGTGCCTCGTGACTGCCAGATCTTCCTGGACGACTTCCTTGAAAGCTGGGGCGAAAAGATTGATGACGAATACGTTTCATTTCATCCGAATATGCGAATGACGCATGCTGCCATGGCCGCGATGGGTAGCGTCGTCACGATGCATTCGGAGGTTTGGCAAGACTCGATCAATCGCGTTGGTATTATTTCAGGTCTTCTGACCGATGGAGTGGAGGTGCTGCTTGGCAGGAGAATGCTCTCGACGCACGACAACAATGGCGAAGGGAAAAGGGCCGCTGGCGGAGTTGCTGGGGCTCTCACGCTGCTTGAAAACTATGATACTTGGTTCGATACGAGGGATAAAGAAGTTGTCATGAGGGAAAGAGATGTCGCATTGGGTTGCGAGCGGGGGCTGGTGGAGTTTTACCGCGACCGCATTCCCTGTTCCTGCCTGGACGGGTTGTGGGAGAAGGTGCAATCGAAGCAGAGAACGAGCTTCTGCCCTGAATGCCACGAGAGAAAGCCACGCAGCACCTTTTTGATATGCACTGGCTGTGAAAGACAGCAATACTGTTCCGAATCCTGCGCCGCGGCAGGTTGGCCCCGGCACAAAGAGAATTGCAAGCGAGTCAGAGAGCAGGCGAAGACGCAGAAGAAGGGGGGATGAACGGCATCACTTGTGTCGATGCCGCCCGCCGAATGAACTCCCTTGCGTGTTGCATGCCGGAGTTACAACATTGTACTGAAACGAATCTAGTGCATACCATGGCATTATTCCGGTCTCAACCGCCAGGGGCCAGGGGCGACCGAGTGGACGAACGACGAGGACAGAGCACATGATAGAGATGCAGAGGGGCAGTATTGCTTCTTCCTATTCGATTAGTTCACCCCAGATTTCTCCCATCGACAGCGATGCTATTTGTGCGATGCCCAATCATTGTCATTGCAGCATATCATCTCTCTCAGTCATCCGCCAGGTTTTCGAGGCCGCACACCACGGCCAAAGCCAAAGCCTGATCGTCGTAGTCGACGTCGATGAAGTAGGCATCCTTGATGGGCGTCACCCAGTTCTTGTGAACCTCGACGATCGTCTTTCCGCCCTCCTTCACCTTGAACTCGTGGTCGAGGACCGATCCGTGGATCTGCCAATCGCGATCGCCCTTCACCTTGACGACGAAGTTCTCGCGGACCACGCCCACCTTGCGCTTCTTGATTTCGGCCACCTTCTTGCCGTTGCCGTCCTCGATCGTCATGGCGTCGCGGGCGCGGAGCTTGCGCTCCTGGATCTCGTACAGCACGTCCCCGTGGCGAGACTCCTTGCGGAACTTGATCGTGTCGCGGACGCGCAGCTTCTTGGCGTCGACGTAGAATTCGGTGTGTCCCGTACGTCCTCCGCGGCGGTGGCTCGCCTTCTTGATCTTGAAGTCGTCGCCAAAGGTGAGGAGCTTCTCGCGCATCACGTAGGTGTTGTTGAAGGCCTCGGAGGAGTCAGAGTCCGAGGAGTACGTGGAGGAACAGGAAGAAGCAACCGAGCTCTTAGCAGAGCTCTTGTGGGAGCAGTGCGAGTGCTTGTGCGACGAGTGAGAGGACTTGTGAGAGTCCACGGAGCTGCCGCGGCGGCCGTGGCGGCGTTCCTGGCGTTTCTCCTGGCGTTCGTGGCGGCGGTCGGCGAAACGAGTCATGATTGATGATAGTAGTTGTTGAAGGAGAAGTGGTGGTGCAAAAGGTGTCGCTGGCGGTGGAGAGAATAGGTGGCCGTTGTGCTTTCGGCGTCAAGGAGATGAAGTAGTAGGTGGAAGAGCGGGTGCTGGAGGGCGTGTGGAGGGTTAAGGTTGGCGTCGATGTTGCGAGGTTGTCGATTTGGATTTTATGAGCACACATCTCGTGCTCATTTGCAATGCGGCCGCATCAACCAAACCCGCCAGCCTGTCGGCAGCCCGCAGAGGCGAGCCGATCCCGCCTTTGGCCAGATCGATTCATCTGATTGATGATCCCAATTGATTGAGAGGCCGCCGCGTCGAGGAGGCGCGGCGCGAGAGGAGTGAGAGGCGTGAAGCCCGATCGAGAGGCTTCGAGGCGCAAAAGCTGCACAGAGACTTCGCAGCGTCGACTTTCAGGCCTCTGCGAAGGATTATCCACACTTCATCTTGCTCTTGGAATGCTCCACTCAAAGCAATGACGACCAGCCGCGGTCACAGAATCAGTCTGACCAAAAGCGGGATCGGTCGCCAGCAGGGCGGGTTTGGTTGCTTGGAACAACTGCAATTAGCAACATCACCGTAGAGAAATGTGTGCACAAGATGTGCTCATAAAATCCAAAGCCACAACCTCGCAACTCACCGCCAAAGAAGCTCCTCCTTTAGCACTACTAGAACGCCTCCCCACCTCTACTCAAGCGACACCCAAATCAACGACACAATTCTCGCCGCCACACCAATTCCCATCTAAACTTTTCCACATCTTCGAACTCAATCATCAAACTACAACCATGACCCGCTTTGCCGACCGCCGCCACGCCCGCCAGGAGAAGCGCCAGGAGCGCCGCGAAGAGCGCAAAGAACGTCGCCAGGAACGCCGCGGACGCAAGGAGGGCCGTCGCGATGAGTGCCAGGACTCTCGCCGGGACAGCTTCGAGGACTCGTTCGCCTCGTCCTGCAGTAGCCGCGGCAGCTCCGTCGACTCTCGCAAGTCGTCGCACAAGCATTCGCACTGCTCTCACAAGAGTTCCAAGAGCTCGGTCGGGTCTTCTTGGTCGTCCCATTGCTCCAAGAGTTCGATCAAATCGTCGCACGGCAAGAAGCATCACTGAGAGGGCGCCAGATAGTGTTATTGAATGGGCACGGAGAGAGAACAAATAAACACTGAGATTGCATCTAGCTACTTAGGCATTACTATATATTCCGGTCTCAACCCGCCAACAGGGCATCCTCCCGCGCCTGCTCTTCGGCCGCCTTGTCCATATCGTACGCCGTGTCGTCCTCGCCCGCCACCCACTTCGCCTTGCTCTTGGCCGAGAACTCGTCGTACTGCGCCACGATGTCCGGGGTCACCGACCGCCGCGCCTTCCCCATCGAGTCCTCGAAGTGCGCCCGGGTGATGTATGGCACCGGATCCGGCAGCGCGTCCGCCTCCTCCTGCGTCATTTCGCCCGCCTCGACGCGGCGCTGCCGTTCGATCTCGGCCGTGATCGATTCGCGGATGGCGTTCTTCGCGGCCCGCTGGCAGATCTCGGTGATGTCGGCGCCGGAGAAGCCGTCGGTGACCTCGGCGAGGAGCTCGAAGGTGACGTCGTCGGCCACGGGGCTCTTGCGGAGGTTGGCCTTGAAGATGGACATGCGCGATTCGTAGTCCGGCAACGGGATGTAGATGAGCTGATCGAGGCGGCCGGGGCGCATGATACCGGGGTCCAAAATGTCGGGGCGGTTCGTGGCGCCGATGATGAAGAGCGTTTTTCCGGAGCCGATGCCGTCGATCTCCGACAAGATCTGGTTGATGACGCGGTCGCTCGTGTCGGAGCTGCCGCCGCCGCTGCCACGGGCGCGCGCGATGGAATCCATCTCGTCGAAGAACAAGATGCACGGGCTCGCCGCGCGGGCCTTGTCGAAGAGGTCGCGGACGTTGGCCTCCGACCCGCCGAACCACGCGTTCAGAAGCTCGGGGCCCTTGACCGAGATGAAGTTGGCCCCGCACTCGTTCGCAATGGCCTTGGCCATGAGCGTCTTCCCGCACCCCGGGGGTCCGTAGAAGAGGACGCCCCGCGAGGCCTCCATGCCGAACTTCTCGAAGAGGCCGCGGTGCTCGATGGGATACCGGACCATCTCCTGCAAATCGCGCTTCGTGTCCTCGAGGCCGCCGATGTCCTCCCACTTGACGTCGGGGACCTCGACCTTGTTCTCGCGCAGCGTGCTCGGGTCGCACACCCCCAGCGCGTGCATGAAGTGCTCGTTCGTCACGACCATTCGATCCAGCGCCTCGTCCGGAATCGGCTCCTCGGAATCCACGTCGAAGTTCTCAATGTTGCACCGAATGCACTCCAGCGCCGCCTCGAGCGTGAGCTGCTGCAAATCCGCCCCAATGAAGCCGTGCGTGTCCCTTGCAATCTGAAACAGATCCACGTCCGCATCGCACTTCATGTCCTTCATCTTGATCTGCAAAATCTCGTGCCGTCCGTCCTCGTCCGGAATCGCAATCTCCAACTCGCGATCGAACCGCCCCGGACGACGGAGCGCGCTCTCGATGACGTTGGGGCGGTTCGTCGCCCCGATGACGATGACGTTCGAATCGGCTTTCAGGGAGTCCATCAGCGTCAGGAGCTGGGACACGATGCGCTTCTCCGTCTCCCCCTGGGCCTGGTCACGTTTGGGCGCGATGGAATCCAGTTCGTCCATGAAGATGATCGCGGGACTCTTTTGCTGGGCCTCCTCGAAGGCCTGGCGCAGGTTGGCCTCGCTCTCTCCTCCCTTCCGCGCCATGATCTCCGGCCCGTTGATGATCACCACGTGAGCCCCGGTCTCCTCCATTAGGGCGTTGGCGATCAAAGTCTTGCCGCACCCCGGAGGACCGTGGAGCAGCACCCCCTTGGGCGTGGGGACGCCGGCCGTCGTCCATAGTTCGGGGAAGCGCAACGGGAGCTCGACGAGTTCCTGCATGAGGGTGATGGCCTTGCCGCAGCCGCCGACGGAGTCGTAGCCCAGGCCGACGGCGGGGCGGTCGACGGGGGCTCCGGCGATGAGGGCGGTGGACGCGTCGATGAGTCCGGCGGGCGCAGATTCACTATCTCCCTCGGCCTCATCCTCCGCGGCGCCGTCGGCGTCCAAGTGCCCCACGATGAACTCCAGCGTCGCCCCATTCGCGTCCGTCAATACCAGCGAATGGCCCTCCTTCGCCAACACCCCACCCTCTTCCACGTTCAAATACGGTGCCACGAACCGCTCCAACAATTCCTCCTCGGCAACCTCGTCCCCGCCCTCGCTCAATTCGAGCGCGTGCAAGCTGTCCTTGACGGGCGCGAACGTCGCCCCCGCCACCGCTGCGGGCTTCGAGTTGAGCAACGCCATGTCCCCGGTGTGGTACCCCTCCTCGGTGTCGCTTCCGCCCAGTTTGACCACCTTGATTTTGTCGGTGTCCCTTACCCGCAAATTGCTCGCGAGGTTGTGCTTCAATCGCACATTCCCGCTGGCCATCTTGGCCACGGCGACGGTGGCATAAGAAGCGCGGCGACGGCGTCCCACGACGGCCACTGTGTCTCCCGCTTTGACGCCCAATTCCTTCGCCTTGGACGCCGACAGGCTGACGGTGTAGTCCGACGAAGCCGCGGCGGGGGAACCTTTTCCGGAGACGGACGCCTCGAGGAGGCCGGGGAGGTAGAGCTTCTCTTCGGCCGCGTCGGGGTCGGCGTCCTCGTCGGATCCGCCCCGGACGAAGAGCGAGTTGGTCGATTGAGTTAGGGCCGCGGTGGCGTGGTCCATCGCCCCGCGGCGCCCGAAGGAGGGGGCGCGGCGGGATATCCCGAACGGGCTCCCGCCGCTGCGGGCCTCCGCCAGGAGCGATAGGGCCGCGGCCGCCGACAGGCTCGCCACGCCGAGCCTCATGATGCTTTGCTTTGGTGCTGTCCTCCGAGGAATGGGCTTCTCCTTTCCACGTATTTCCTCGAGTTTGGTTGCTGGACAAAGAGCCAATGGAGGGGCGTTTCGATGTTTGATGGGCAGAGAAGAACAGAAGGTGTTAGATCTGCAAGCACAGTTTCATTTGCAACCCTGGCGCGTCGGTCGCCCACATTTTTGTGCACATCATATGCACATCGAGCAATTCCAATCGCCAACGGATCCCCCGGCGGCACAGATGCGCGACGATGTCGCACGCAGCCGGAATGGAGAGCATCCACATCAGATGCCGGGCGTTGCGCGTCGCCCGTCGGGCCGATCTCAAATGTCCACTGGAAAAAGTAGGCCGCCCTTGGTGTCCCAAAGACGGCCCGGGTTGCAAATCGCTCACCAGTCGATGCCCTCCGCTCCCACGACGGACGATGTATATATTATGGTTAGTTGTCAACGCCGCCCGCACCTTGCCGCTTGGTGGAGGTGCGTGTTCTTGGGAAGTGTCCACGTGTAAGTCGGTCTACACAGTCACGTGAATTATTTCCTCACGACTCTCATCACGCGTGTGACTTTTTCACCACCTCCTCTCGTCCTCGCCCTGCCCCTGCCTTCCGTCCCTCATCTTCTTCCCCCCGCACCGCAACCGCCACGTTGCCATTCCCTCCGCCGCGGTGGCCGCCTAATGCCCGTCCAACAACTCGTCAAACAATTCACAGCAACGCAGTCGTTTTTAGGCGTATTGCGATCGCGGGATTCGGCCGGGCGACCTCGTCATTTTTTGGTGCACGCAGCGGCGTGGGGAGCAATTCTGTTACATCGAGCCCGCATTATTCCTGCGGAGCGGCGGTGGCTGCTGGTAGATTTATTGCCACGTAATTTGTCGTCATGCCGTCGCGGAAGAAGGACCGCGGCAAGCAGCGCAAGGCCAAGCAGAAATGCGAGGAGGAGGCAGCTCGCAAGGAATCAAAGGCGGGGGAGCAGCCGCCATCGTTCGAGGAGCAGGGGCAGAGAAAAGCAAATAACATCCACCGCAACTATACTGCGGATCTACGGGAGATCGTTCGCAGACTCTCGGACCCTCGGAAGGGGGGAAAATTGAGGGACAAGTTTTTGGAGAAGAGCTTCCACACTACTCTCCTCTTCTTTTTCGACAAGTGCCGCGACAAATCCGTACCTGCTGTAGTGCCTGCCCAGTGTGATGTGGGGGAAGGCATCGAAGTACCTTTCCTCTGGTTGGGCATTCTCCGGCTGATGGTTCGGCACGATGGGTGCCCAGACGACGTTCTGTTTGAGGTGGCGAAATCCCTCGGTCCGGTCGTTGAGGGCATTACCAACAGCAAGAGGGAGTTGTTTCAAAGCAACACGATTTGGTACATGTGCCTGTCGCCCTTCTTCGAGCTGGTTCATTGCATCACGAAGCAGTCGAGAAGAGGGTTTGCGGAGATGATTGCGTACAAAGGCCTCCTTCCCTTTGTTGCCCAGGCTTCCTGCTGGAGTGTAAGCCGGACGGACATGGTGGCGGAGGCTGGGTTCCTCCAACAACCAGATGTTTTCCACCAGAACGTCTGCCATGGCGCTCAACAAGTCATTGGTACTGTTATTGATGCCCAGGATCAGTTGGAGGGAGAGGGGTTATCACTCCCCAATCCAATAGAGCAGATAGCGTGTGCTCCTCTTTTGAGCAACGATCCAGAATGCCTTGATTCGACAGTTGTTGGACTGGTTCGCATGGTCGGTTACGAGCACCAGGATGTGGACTTGATTATGAGCCACATTTACACCTTGCTACTGGACAAAGACTACGTTGATGCGCATGTGATTGAAGCGGTAATCGATATTGGGAGGCGCGGCTCAGCTCGATTTGCAACGGGCATGATGTGCCCAATCCTTGGCCTCGATAGAGAGTACAAGCATGTCCAACCAATTGACAGCAGATACGCGGCTGCAATTCGTGCTGGATTGCTGGAAGTTCTCACCAGTGATCACGTTCACGATGAAAGCAATATGGAATTTGCTGCTGATGATGCCTACGCGATTGCCAAGGGACTCTACGCAATGGCGGGGCACAGCAAGACATCGCGCGCCCTTCGTGGGAGGAAATATGAGATATTGGAGGCTTTGGGCCCGCTGCGGAAAAGTCAATCAGATCGATCCAATGCCATTTGTTCGGTCATTGAAGATGCGGTCGACTACGGCACCCCCATTTGCTGCAACTGCCTCAAGACCTTTGACAGGAACTTGCTGCGTTTCTGCCAAGGCTGTATGATCGAGTGCTATTGCTCAGCTGCATGCCAAACAGAAAGTTGGGGTGTGGGGCATAGCCATTGCTGTGGAGGGCTGAAGGGAGAGGGAAGCAATGCAACCGAGCTCAAAAGGTGCAATACCCATCGCCGAAACTTGATGATGAACGGCTGCAGGTTCGTTAAGCGAAACATAGGAACTCTGCGAGCAATGAAAGAGGAAGATCACACACTGGCCGTCGCGGTGCACTTTGAAGTCTATCCGCCCAAGATTCGCCCGCTGTATTGCGATGATCATGTCCTCCGCGATTTAGAATGCGCATTCATCTCGCCGTTACACTACGGATTCGCGACCCGAGATGGTGGAAAGAAAGCGCTTGGAGTAAAGAAAGTCATCCCACACTCCGTGGTGGCCGAGATCGAATCGAAATCCCCGCAGACGACGTTCGAGGCGCGCTTGGAGGGTCTAGAATCGGCTCTGGTTGAGCAGAAGTAGGTTTTTGGCATTGATGCACTGCTTTCGATAGATATCACTTTCATTAGATAAGGTCACAAGCGCGTTCGTTGCAGCACCATTCCCACAACCACGGAAGCTCCACGCGCGTTGCGCTATATCTTCGGAGAAAGCCACCGCAAGACCGTCTTGAGGTTCAGCTCGAGCACCGCATCCATTAAATTGTTGCTGACTCCGCAGGCCAGAAGAAACCCAATCGGCAGAGCCACTTTTGCAAACGGAACGATGGCTCTGATCCTGCCCAACAGTACTGGCACTTTGCTTACAAGCCGAAAGGCCCGCAGTTTGTTTGGTGTGTACGGAGGGTGGACCATCCATACCGACGGATCCCACTTCCACGTGCTGAAATTGCTTCCGGCGAGCGTGCCCCGGTAGTGCGAGAAGAAGTCGAATCCGCTCTTTCCGTAGTAGGCGTTCATCCCCGATGCGCCGACCCCGCCAAACGGCATGTGGTAATTGGCGCTTTGCTTCAACACTTCGTTGATGCCGCAGGTTCCGGACGGTACCGACTCCATTATCCTTCGTTGCTCGTCCTTTGATCTGGAGAAGATGTAGAGCACGAGTGGGTGCTCTTGTTTCGATGTGTAGTGCTGGTTGACGAATCCAATGGCCGAATCAAGGTTTGGTTTCGTCACGATGGCCAGGATCGGTCCGAATATCTCCTCCTTCATGACTGTGGAGTCGGTGGCGGCCTCCACAATCGTTGGCGCAACAAACCGGTCTTCCACGTCGTGATGTTTGCCGCCGTAGATTGTCTTTGATGTGAAATCGACGAGGCCGACGACCCGCCGGGCGTGCTCCACCGATATCATTCTCCCGACGTCGCCACGACCTCCGTCTCTCGAAGCGTACGACGAGACGGGATACATCTGATCCATGTAGCTGCAGAGCTCCGCGACGAACTCCTCTTTCACCGCCTCCTCCACGAGCACATAGTCTGGGCATATGCACATCTGGCCCGCATTGCCAGAAATCTTGCCCCACGCCAGCCGCATCGCGGCCGACTTGATGTCGGCATTCCGTGTGACGAAGGCGGGATTCTTCCCTCCCAATTCCAGGAGCACCGGCGTCAAATTCTTTGCTGCAGCTTCAGCCACGATCCGCCCCACCTTCCCTCCCCCCGTGTACATGATGGCATCCCACCGCTGCGCGAGGAGCGCGGTCGCCGCGTCGGCGCCCCCGTTTATCACCCGTACCGCGCGGCGATCGACGTACTCCCCGCTCGTCAGCAATTGCGTCAGCAATCTGGTACAATGGACGCTCCGTTCCGACATCTTCAGAACGCAGACATTTCCAGCGGCCAATGCGTTGACAAGCGGGTTGAGGCTCATCTGCACGGGCAGGTTCCACGGGGTCAATATCAGTGCCACGCCCCGGGGATTCGGGCTCAATTCGGAATGCACAGGAATGTTCAGGTTGACGGGAAAGGGCGTGGGCTTGCGCCGGGTGGCCATCCACCCCCGCAGATTGGATTGGGCGTGGCGCGCGTGGCCCACGGCCAGGTTCAGCTCGAACGCTTCCGCGTAGATGGGCCCCTGTCCCAGGTCTTTTGCAATGGCGGCAGATAGTGCGTCGGCGTTATCCTCGACGAGCCTTTGCAGGCCGCGCAGTTGTGTCATCCGAAACTCGTATGAATGTGCCATGCGAGAGTTGCTAGCCTCTCGTGCCTCGTCGACGATTCCAGGGATGGATGCGACGGGTGTGTACTCCAGGAGGTTGGCATCCGAAGCCGTCATCGCGAGCGTCGATTTGCCGCGTCGATGCAAAGAATGTGCACAAGATGGGAACGCGCCCCTCCTCCCTGGAGGTCGCGTGATGGGTGGCTGTTTTTGCAAATAATGCGCACAAGATGTGAGCGCGCCCCTCGAGCCACGGATAGAGAATGCTGTCCGACCCCTCGCGGACGCGACGACGAACGCCGGGGATACTTTGGACGCGGAGAGCAGCAGCGCGGGACGTAGGAGCCTCATGGCGGGAGTGCCTCCACCTCCTCTCGCCCCCAAAAGTACCACCCAAGCCCCCACTTAGGGTCAACCTGAATAATATTTGCAGAAATTTTGATATTGGTATTAAGTAAAAAGCTATCGTACATTGATACCGTACGATACCCTAACAAGAAAATATGTTTTGCAAATGTTGGGGTTGAACCTATGTAGATGAAGATCGCCATTAGATAGCAAACACACGCCACAAGATCATGACGGACGGATCCACAAGCGCCTGGAGGGGCGACGGCGTCCCCCGGAGGAGGCGGCAGGCATCGTCGTCGTCGCCGGCGGGGCCCGCGCCGTCGCCTGCTGTCCAGGGTGGCGAGGTGCACCGACGGCAACGTCGCCGCCGCGGTGCAACGAGGCCGCGCGTGTGCGACGCCGCCCTCCTCGCGGCAGCGTCCGCCCGGCTCCTCGCATCGGCGCTGCAGCAGTGCTACGACGACGACGGCGCGATGCCATTTCGGAGGCCGCTGCTGTGGCGGAGGGAGGACGACGACGCCGCCTTCCTCGAGCCGCCGCACTATCGATACGGCGATGGCCAGTCGGGCGCGAGGAGGACGTTCGAGGGCATGCTCCGCACGGCGCCGTTCGACAACCCGAGGGAGTGGCGGGAGCAGCTCCTGCCGTACGCCATGGTGGACGACGTCATCTACTCCGCCGATGATTACCGGGACGCGACATACGAAGCGCTCGAGAGCTCGAAGGTGTACCCCGATGAGGGGAGGGAGCGTGGGGACGATGATTTCATCGAGGCGGCGTTCGAGCTTTCGGACGAGCCGCATTTATATTCTGACGATGACCAACTGGAAGAATACTACGCGTACGACGACGATCGATCCCGGGGCACCAAGGGCATGGGGATGAGGCAGGAGGAGTTGGACGCGCCGCACAGCTACCGCGAGGGCGAGTGGCGGAGCGACCTGTACTCGGAGGAGGAGTGGGAGGACATGAACAGCGGGAACTACGCCGCGGGGGAGGACGACGCCGTCTGTCGAAGGCCGGAGTGGCATCGGATGTACCACCCGACGTGCAACGAGTTCCACGCGGGGTTTAGCACGTACAGCTTTCTGGTGGGCGAGGAGGGCGAGAGGATGAGGGAGGAGGGCAGACTCTCGAGGTACCTGGGCTCGGGGCACTACCGCGACGCGTTCCTGTTCCAGTCTCACTTCCCCTCATCGGACAACGTGAGCGATGACGCCAAAGACGGCAAAACGCAACGATCTGCCTTGGACTGGGACAAGGTTGTGTTCAAGATCATGAAAAACTTGTACCGCAACGAGGACGGAATGTCAGACGACGACGGCTGGGGGTACGACCCCCACGACATAACCCCGTTCAGGTACCAGGAGTACATGAGGATGGACGCCATGGTCATAGAATTGCTGCACGAATCGCCGCACGCCGTCGACATTTACGCTCACTGCGCCCAGAGCTCGGTGTTCGAGTTCGCAGCAGGCAATGTGGAAGACTTGGTGACTCCGACGGACGGTTTCTCTCCCAGGGAGTTCGTGCGGCGGAGAGATAGAGGAAAGAGGAGGAAGAGCGAGAGGAAACAACACGATGTTGAAGGTGATGGCGATCACGGTGAAGCGGAAGACGACAGCGAAAGGGATCAAAAGCCACTCAACCCCCACATCTCGCCCGAGGAGAAGCTCGTCATGGCCCTCGAGATGGCACGGTGCATAGCCGCATTGCACGGACATCCTGGCGGCCCGATAGCCCACGTCGACGTCCAGCTCGGTCAGTTCTTCGTGGGCGCGGACGGCAAGATCAAGCTGGTGGACTTTAATCGCGCAGAACCACTGCTGTGGGACGACAAGCACGGTAGGTACTGCGGCTGGCGGAACGGCCGGCCCGCCGAGGGTACGTTGCGCTCGCCAGAGGAGAACGTGGACGGTCCAATATCGGAGAAGGTTGACATCTACAGCCTGGGGAACGTGTACTACTCCCTCCTGACCGGTCGACGGGTGTGGGAGAGGCACGAACAGGAGGACCGTATACACAACATAATCGAGGGCTTCCCACTGAAGATACCAGATTCTTATCGCGAAAGCTCCGCGGGCGATGCGTTGGCGACGGTGATCGAGGCGTGCCACGAGTACTGGCCGGAGGACCGGCCGGACGCGTTCCAGCTGGT
>JALLAP010000162.1:0-28937 GCA_036939355.1 Thalassiosira profunda | reverse complement strand
AAATCGCATCTATCCGAGAATGGTTCGCCTACTACGACCGTTTGGACGTGACGACGATGCTCGAGCTTGCCATCTGGAGGGCCAATATGGACGGCAACGAGGGGGGTGCGGAGGTGAGGCAGACCTGCGGCAGCGATATGAATATCATCATTCCAGGCGTCTTGCGCTTCTTTAAGTAGCAGCAAACCAGTTAATTGAGTGCGATGGCGATATCTCCTTTACATAACCTTAAAATCGAGAAGACATTGAGAAAAAACATCTTCATTCATTTGTTACCTCCTCCCCGCCGGTCGCAGCCTCAGTCTTCTCGCTTTCCCCCCGATTGTCGTGCGGCAGCTCCAAATCCACTAACTGAGTGCACTGATCGAACGCGTTTTTCCCAATCCTCTTCACCGATTTGGGCACCTTCAACTTCTTCAGCGCGAAGCACCCCATGAACGCCTCCTCCCCGATCTCCTGCACGCCCTCCTCCAAGATCACCTCCTTGAGGTTGACGCAATTGGCAAACGCCCGGTACCCCATCGTCTCGACGGAAGCGGGGACGACGAGGGATTCGAGGGCGTAACACGCCCGGAACGCCCAGTCCCCGACGTTCTTCACCCCCTCGAAATTGTGCAGCGTTTGGAGTTTGTAGGCGCTGAAGCACGCGTAGTTCCCAATGTCCGTCACGTTGCCGAAATCGACCTCGACCAAATTGGACATGAAGGCCATCCGTCCCTCCCCGATGGACGTCACGTCCTCGGCCATCTTCACCCGCCGCACCCGGAAGCGATGGCGGAAGTTGTCGTCCTTGTGAAAGACGTTCCAGTCCTCCTCCTCGGCCTTGCGCTCGGCCTCGCGCTCGGCGTCGGAGCGGCAGTAGATGGTGATGGAGGGGGCGTTGCCGTCGATGTCCGTTATGCGGACGCGGTCGCCGCGCCGTTGCAAGTCGGCGCGGAGGGCCGCTTCTTCCTTCTCATTTTGAATTGCCTCCTCCTGCTGCTGCTGTTGCTGCGGCGGCCCTTCGCCCTCGTCGGCCATCTTTGATTGGACGAGAATTATTCGAAGGCGAGCCCGAAGTGGTGAGGTGCACCGCCAATAGTACCTTTGATGTGCAAAGATTTTCTGAGGCGCGGCTGCTTTCCTCGACCGATAAGGCGCGCGCGGCGCTACCCCCCACTCTAGACGCTGCCGCTGCTGATCCTCTTTGGCGATCCTCTACCGGCGCCGCTCCTCTGCCTCCTCTGTCTCCTTCCCTGCCTTTATTTGTTGCCCGTGCTTGAGCAGCCGCGCGGAGGAGAGGAGGGCCACTAAAAGATCTCGCTCGAGGCTTTTTGGCGGGAGAGAGGCGCAAAATCAATACGTAGGAATCAGTACATTCATATCTAGAGGCAGACCAAAACTACGTACTTAGGTACGTAGATACTGCCGCTCTGAGCGCGCGGCAAAGATTTCAGGGGGTCACCGGTCACCAAGAAGCGGCCTCCTATCCTTGACCGAAAAGAACCTCCCGGCCGACGGCCTCCAACAACACCAACCCACAGGCGCGCCGGGAGCGGGGGGGCGTGGCCATATGGCGCCCATCGTCGCCTCCACCGCGGGGGTGGCCCGGCAGACCATCGACGATCCCGAACTAATCGCGCTCCTCGAGAGGTTGAGTTCGTTCGACCCCACGTCCGGCTCCGGGGGAACCCATGGCTCCACCGCTGGCTCCGCCGCCTCCAAATCTACCATCGGTGGGGCTAAGGGTGATGTCAGCAAAGGGGCAGAGACTGGGGCTGCCAGCGGCGACGGGGACGCCGTCATGGCCGACGCCACGGACGCTGACAGCGACTGGGTGCAGGTCTCCCCCGACCAGCCTCCCCTGGACGTCGAGGCGCTGGCGGCCGAGCTGGAGAAATATCCGCGGTGGCGCTTCCAGGAGCAGGCCGACCTGCACGAGTGGATCCGGCCCCTGAACGCCATGGACGCCGCCCTCGATTATTTGATGGACGCGCATCCCTCGCTGTTGCTGCTCCCGCGGGAGAAGAAGAAGACGGCGTGGGGGAAGGGCAGCAATGAGGGCGGCAGCGACATGGGAGACGAGAAGAAAGGTGGAGACGAGGCTGCCAAGGAGGAAACCTCCGAGGAGCAGAGTGCCACGGGCAAAGAGACTGATGATGAGCCGCCCGCCCCGGCCGTACGCCAAGTGATCGCCCTCCTCACCTTCCAATGCGCCCTCCTCAAAAACGCCACGTCCAAATCCCTCTATCGCTCTACGTCCCACCTCTCCTCCCTCCTCGCCTCCTCCTCCGACGCCATTTCCCACCTGGCCGTGGAAGCGCTCGCGGCCCTGGCGGCCCCCCCGGCGTTGCACAAGCAGCAGGCCCCCGAGGGGGGACGGCACGCCACCCAATTGCACGAGCGGGGGGAAAATTCCGAGGTCATGTGGCGATTGACCTGTTTGAGCGCCGGGTGGGGCGGCCGGGGGACGGGATTGGGATTGAGAGAGTGCGCGGGGTTGGACGACGCCGCGCTGGCCGAGGCGTATGCGGACGACGCGGGCGAGCCGACCGAAGCGAGTGACACAACTGCCGCGAAGGACGGGAGTAAGGGAGGAAAAGATATTGGGGGAGGCGCCCCGACGGAGGACGAGAAGAAGGACGCCGACGCCGCGGAAGAAACGACCGAGGAGGAAGGGGAGGACGAGCGCCGCGCATTGGAAAAGGAGCGGCGCCGCCTCTTCCTCCGGAGGGCCGGGGAGCTCTCGTTCGAGTGCCGCTGCAAACCGGCCTCCAACGACAACGCAGAGGGAGCGGCCACGGGCGCGATGGTGTCGATCCGCGTGCCGCGGGAGGGGCTGTTTGCGACGGAGGACGAGGAGGGCGCCAAGTCGCCCGCGGGGAAGCGCCGTCGGACCGAGGAGGGGAACAACGTCGCGTCGGCCCCGCGGCTCAAGAGCACGGCGCGGATTCATCGGGAGTGCCTCGCCGAAATCCGGCGGCAGCTCCACGAACGGCGGGGCGGCGAGACCACCACCAACAACACCACCAACACCGACGACAGCGAGGAATCGCCTGCCAACCCCCTCCCGCCCGCCTCCCAATTCGCCCTCCTCGCCTCCGTCCGCCTGGCCCGCGCCTTCCACACTCCTTCAACCCGCACCGCCCTCCTCGAAACCCGCCTCCGCGCCCTCACCGCGCTCATCCACGCCCTCTCGGGGGCGGGGGGCGCCGCCCGCCTCTCTGCCATTTTTGGCGCCCAGCCCGAACTGGCGGGGGAGATGGCCGATTTGCTGAAAGAGACGGTGAGCGGCGCTCACGTCTCGGGCGGGGGGCTGTCCAACGAGGATGACAATGACGACAGGGGAGCGGCATTGCTGGCGTTGGGCCATCCCCCCACCGTCCCCTACACCCTCCGCACCCTGGCGGTGGAGGCGCTGACCGCCCTCGTGGCAAGGCGCGATGCAACCACCGGCAGTTTGTGCGGGGTGGCGCGGCAGACCAACGTGCTGGCGGAATTGGGCGTCGGGAAGGGCAAGCACGGTGGCCTATTGCCGAGCTTGCTCCGGTGCGCGCTGGCCGCGCTGAACTCGTTCTTGCTGCGGGATGCCGCGGCGTTGAAATCATCGTTGGGGGAGGGCAAAGCGGAGGGCAAAACCCCCGAAGAGGAGAAGAAAGGAGACGCAACCCCAACCAGCGCGGAAGAAGAGGACGTCGGCCTCGCCCTCGGCCTGGCCTTCCTCCGCTCCACCCGCCCCCCGTCGCCCCCCGCCTCGGTCCGCCTCGTCCGCGGATTGGAGTTCGTCGACGCCGTGTTGACCCTCGCGAGTGCGGCGGTGGGCGTTCCCGGAGGCACGGCGGGGTTGACCGAGTCCGGCGCGGTGCCGGCATTGGTGCACGCGGTCGCGTTGGATGCGGGGCGGGCCGCGGTAAAATTGGAGTGCGCCAAGGCCGCTGACGAGGGAGCCGCCGACCGGGGAGCCGACAAAAGCGCGGCATTCAACGAAGGAGGGGAGGAATCGCACGCCGACGCCCTCCTCCAATTCATAACCGCGCAGGCAATCCAGATCCTCGAGGGGGCCGTCGTCACCCACGGCGCGGCGCTGGCGGCGTTCCACGAGCTGGACGGCGTCGAGGTGCTCGTCAAGCGACTGAGCGCGGAGATGGACGCGATCAAATGGCTCTCCGAGCGGGAGGACGAGGCCACGGCGGACGAGAGTGCCGAAGGGGAGGCGGCCGCCACGAAAAAGCCGCCGCGTCACCTCCAAGCCGCACGGCGGGTCCTCCTCTTCAGCGCCGTCAACTGCCTCACCGTCGTGTTCCACCCGCCGTCGGCGGGCGGAACCGCCGATCCCCGCGCCCCGTCCCCCGGGGCGACCCTCCGCCGATCCGAAGTACACTCCCTCCTGACGGAGATCCTCGACCGCCCCGCCGACTACGGCGGCGTCCTCGCGGCGCTGGCGAGCACGTTTTTGAGCGACGTGATGAACGCCGATCCGCAGGTGGTGCGATTTGTGCATTCGAGCGGACTGGCCGCCTCGTTCCTGGGGCTCCTCCGCGGACCCGAAAAATTCGACGCGCGTCCCGAATCCTACGGCGCCCCCGCCATCGCTCCGTCGGCCGAGCTCCTCATGGCCGTGCCCAACGTCCTCTCGGCATTGGCCCTCACGGAGGACGGTGCCACCGCTATTGAGACGGCGAACCCCTTTCCCGCCCTGCTGGCCGTGTTTTGCTCCCCGCAGTACGCCATGCCGGAGAGCCGGTGCTTGTTGAACGAGCTGGCCGCCATCGTGGGAACGGGGATGGACGAGCTGATGCGCCACACGCCCAGCTTGAAGACGGTGGTGATCACGGCGGTGGTGGGAGTCATGGAACGGGTGGCGCATTTGGGGAAAGAACTGGTGGCCGCCGAGGACGCCGCCGTGACTAACACCAACTGCGATGACGCGAGGGAGAGCGACGCCGATCTGGAAGTCCGCCGGACCCAGCTCGCGCAATACGTTCACAATGTGGGCCAATTGCTCGAGCAGATTCTGCACGCGGACGACCACGTCGCCCCCTTCGTCGGCGCGGGAGGCTACGACGCCCTGTTGGAACTGGTCCGATACGCCGTCGTCCCGGGCGGGCGGGGATTGGTCGCGCAGCTGTCGTGCGCGAGCGGCGCCGCGGGCGGGACGGTTTCGAGCGCGGGCCGGACGCTGGAGGGGTTGGCGAAGACCGTCATGAGGTGAGCCTCTTCGTTTGTTTGTCGTCGTCGGAGGGTATTGCCGGCATTCTTCCTTTCGTCGCTCACCATTTCTGCAATATCTTCATTCTGCAGCCACACGAGCGAGCCGCACGCGCTCCTCCAGAAACTCGTGTCGCAGCTGGAATCCCAGCTCTCCCACCACGACGCCCTCGCCGCCGCCCGACCGCTGACGGACGCGCCTTCCGTGCCCCTCCACGAACTGGCATGTTCTCCCGCCAACGCGCGGCTCGTCCAGCGGCTCGCGTCTATCTTCCGATCGACCCTCGCCGTCGACCGACTTGCCCGCACCCTCGCCGGGTCCGTCCGCGCCGCGGCCGCGCGCTCGGCCGAGCTGGGCGCCGCGGGCCTCCTGGCCGGACGCGAGAACGAGTGGCGCGCGGAGGTGGCCGGCGAGTCCTTTGGGAACGTGGTCGATCGATTCGGGGCGCTGTACCGCTCCGCCCTGATGGAAGTGTGCCGCGTTCGCACGGCCGAGGGCTTCGACGAGCGGGACGCGCGGTTGCGGCGCCAGCCGGCGGAGGGAGCGCCAGTGTACAAACTGCGGATCGTGTGTCCGGAGGGCGCCATTGTCAGAAACGGCATCGACATCGACCGGTGCGACAGCGTCGGCAGCCTGGAGGTGGGGGAGGTGGTGTTGGCGTACGACCGGTGCGTCAACTCCTCCGGGGTGGTGCGGTACCGCACCTCTATTGGGTGGGTGTCGGAGATGACCCGCGGCCACGGGCGGGAAGCCATCGCCGAGGTGCTCGACGTCCGGTCGGGCGGGGGCGGCGCCCCGCCGTCGATGGAGGGGGAGGTCGTCGAGGCGACGAGGGGGGAGTGCGGCATCCCCGATCTGCGGAGCGTGGGGGCGGTGGTGCTGGCGCGGCTGCACGGCGGCCAGGCGAGCTTGTTCGCCAGCTTGCAGCGACTGATGATCTCCGGCATACGGCCTCCGCCACGGTCCTCCTTGGGGAGCAGCCCGGTCAGAGCGGAGATCCTCGCCGCGGCCAAGATGCTCGGCGCCAACCTGAAGGCCAACCTCGCCTACGCCAGCGATGGCGACCACGACGGAGAGGGGGGCGATGCGATGGACGAGGAGTCTCCATCGGCGAGCGACGCATCCAAGGCCATGTATCTTGGCAATCAGCTCGATCTTTTGATGGCCGCCCTCTTCGAGGAGAAGCGAGACCGGCGTCAATGCAACGTGCCGCTCCTGCTGAACCTCCTTCTTGCCGATTCGGACGGCCGGAAGGATTCCGTGTATGCCATGGCCAATGGCGCTGGCAGTCAACGCCCCGAGTCAACCGAAGAGTCGTCGCCAGAGGCAGAGGGCGGTGGAGCCATCGTCTCCGCCATACGTTTCGTTCTGATGCACAGCCTCGGCGACTTTGCGGCCAAGAAAAAGGCGGCGTTGGAGCAGCGAGAGCAAGGGGGAAGCCCGGAGGACGACAAATCATCGCCTCGAGAGGTGCAAAGCCGTGCTGTTGCCAGCTCCCTACCTCCCGCGTTGTCCCTCCTCCGCAGGCTCATGACGCGGCAGCTCATCATCGAGTCCACCACGGCCTCGGCGTTGGCGAAGATGAAAGCGTCCGATTTCATCGCCCTGGTCGCCAATACTTCCCAAAAGAAGGGATCGGACGACGACGACGACGCCTCGTCTTCCCAGTTCAACGCGGCCCAGTTGGCGAGGGCGCTGCATTTGCAGCTGGCGAAGCTGTCCCGCGAGGTGTGGTCCGACGACCGGTTCCCGTCGATGCCGGCGCACGCGATGCACCCGTTCATCGGTTACATGAGCGACGTGTTGAAAAGCCTGGAAGAGGCTTCAAAAGTCATCGAGCCGCAAATCAGCTCCGCGGAACGCCCGAACCTCGGTGGGGTGTTGGGCAACCTACCGCAGGGTTCGAGGCAGGGGAGGCTCTTGGCTTCCATGGGCCAGCTCGGCGGAGGGCTTGGAGGCGCGCTGCGCGAGTTGGCCGAGGCCCAGCAGAATGCGGAGCCCTTCGAGCCGAGCGAGGAGTCGATATCCAGGCTGGCGGAGATGGGATTCAGTCGGGACCACGCGCAAGAGGCGCTCGAGACGACGGGCACCAATAGAGTGGACGTGGCCATGGAATACGCCTTGACGCATCCGCCCTCGTCTCCCGGGACGCTCGAACGCAGGAGAGCCGCGCGGGAACAGAGGCGGTTGGAGCAGCAGCGGCAGAACGAGGAGCGTGAGCGTCAAGAGCGCGAGGCTGCAGCAGCAAACGAAGAGCAAGAGCGGGCAAATGAATCGAACGAACCCGCCGGCGACGCAGAAGAAAGTCAGGCGCGCTCGGATTCAGATACACCCCCTGATGCCAAAGAGGACGAAGAGACAAAGCCCAAAACTCCAACAGAAAAGGAGCTCAAGGCACAAAAGGAGAAAGAGCTGGAGGAAAAGCTGGCTGCCGAGGCGAAGGAGTACTGCGAGACGATCAAGTCCTCCCTGTGCAAAATCTGCTTGGATGTCATCGAGGCGAATGCGCCAAATGGCGTCGATGTCATTGAGCGGGGTGACGAAGATACAGCAAGGCAGTCAAACCAACAGATGGAGGATGATTCGAAGGGAAGCATCATTGTGGTTTCGAACTTCCTCCTCGACCTCATGCGGCAGTATCCCGCCCTCAAAACGGACATCACGACGCAGCTGTTGGAGCGGGTCAGATCGAAGCTCGATGTCCAAAGCTCGAGCAGCTGCCGAGTGAAGTCAGGAGACGAATGCAACTTTGCAGCTCTCGTTCACGCAGCTGTCGTGGTGACACGTGCTGAGCCATCGTCCCGACCGTTTGTGCTCCAGCAGGGCCTGGTGGGGATGTTGACACACACCACCTCATCGGCACTGCGTGGGAAAGAGGCACCCGCGGCCTGGCCCAGGTGGCTTGCTCCTGTACTCCTGCTGCTAGAGGGTGAGTGTTTGGAGAGTTTGGTGCACATCTTGTGCACATCTTATGCCCAATTGATTTTGTGCACATCTTATGCTCGTTGTTGTCTTTCTCTTCATTTCCCATCAGTCATGGCGCAGCCAACCACAGTCACGCTAGAAGGCGTCGAGGCGGGGCAGTCCAAGAGGAGCGAGCTGGGCAAAGTTCTGGCCGAGCACAAGAAGAAGACTGCTGCGTTGGCCAAGACCGCGAAGAGTGTCTTTTCGACGGTCATGGACAAGGAGGTGGGCAAAGCCACGCCGAAGAAGAAGAAAGAGGCGGAAGATGCGAAGAAGCAAAGCCAGGAGAAGTCCGAGCCGGGCGACTCCCCAGCGGAGGACGACAAAGACGACAAGCCGAAAGCTAGCGAGCAGACCGCTCCCCTGCCACCCATTCCAACCTACCTCCCCCTTTTGCCGGACGCATCATCAGAGGCGTTGGGCAAGCTTTGCTTGCAGCTCCTCGGGGGGCTGAAATTGAAGAAGGGCGTGGTCGACAAGGCCCATTTGGAGCAAGTCTCTCCTCCGCCGTCGATCACCAATGCAATCTTGCTCCTCCTGTTAAGGTTGCTGCACTCCCGCCAACTCGCAGCATCTTGCCTGTCTGCAGGGGGCGCGGACTTGATTCTCGCTCTCCCAGATCGATCGACGAGCTTCCCTGCAAAGAATGCTCTCATTACTCTTTTGCTGCGGCGAATGTTGGAGGACGAGGCGACGTTGCACACCATGATGGAGAGTGAAATCAGGAGCGTTGTCACCAAGATCCATCGTCGGCAACACCCGAATGCATCCGGAGCCGGAAGCCAGCCCAAGACGAACCTCAAAAACTTTATGCAACAGGCTACGCCAATCATTTGCCGCGATCCTGCCGTCTTTCTCAAGGCGATGACGTCGTCCGTCAAAATCGAGGCGACGGGCTCGCAATCGAGTTCGTTGTCGAGCTCCCGAGGCTCGCAGGTGCTTCTGCTTAGCGGCGAGGAGAGGGTCAAAGCCAGGTGGAATTTGGTCTTGCACAGCTACGAGACGACTGCGGCCGACAAGCTGGGAAGTCAAGAGGAGCAACCACGGCGAGGAAGCAGACGGCGAAGCAAATCGCCCCAGCGAAGGGCATCGAAACAAAGCCCCACGAAATCGCCAAAGGCTCCCAAGAACCACCAACAGTTGAAGCTGAACGGGACTCCTGCGAACCATGTCACGGCCTTGCTGCTCAAGGAGACTGTCCGGTCCGCCGAGGCGCCTCCCGGGTCAAAAGATCCATACAGCACGACGCTGGACTACTTGGGCACTCTTTCGGACTTGGTGCTCGCGATTCCCGCCTGTGGGGCGGCGGTGCATCGTTTCCGGATGCCTGCAAAGGACATCACTGTTCACAACGCTGTGCTTGGATGTCCCGATCCGCCGCAGACTGCCGTGTCGTACCTCCTTCACAAGCTGCTCCCGCAGCCTCGAGAGCTTCCGGACGAACCCGAAAGTGGCGAAGTTAGCGAGAGTGCCAAGCGCCGGAAGAAGCTGGCGTACAACCAAACGCGGTTATCTCAGGCTACGGCTAGATTGATGGTCTGCCTCGTGGCGCGCTCGGGGGAGGGCCGCCGCCGCGTCATCTCGGACTTGGTCTTCGCTTTGGGCTGCGGTCAGAGCCTGGCTGGCAAGGCGCCGAATCAACCTAGTCCGGATGCAGAAAGGTCTCCGGAGTTGGGCGGCGAGGACTTGGCAATGCACGCCCTCTTGTCGTGGAGCGAGGTGGGTTGAATCTGGTGTTGCTTGATGCCGAGTTCCCTGGTCTATTCTCACATTTCTTTTCTTTTGCACTCAAACAGCTTTGCACCGGTCTAGCCTCGCCCAAGGGTGGTCAGGAGTCGAACTCGTCGCTCAGCGTGGAAATTATTAAGCTCATGTTAGAAGCAGGCGCGCCGCACGCATTGATGGCGGCCATCGAGCAGATCGACCTCGAAGATCCCATGGCTACATCAGTTGCCTCCTCCCTGATCAAACCTCTCGAGATCTTCACTCGCTCGTCCGTCTACAAGAGCGTCACGGAAATGGCCGAGAAGGATACGAAAAAGGCGAAGACCCGCCGAGGAACGTTTGGCCCTTCGCAGCGCAACGAGTCGTCCTTCGCCGACGATGCCGCGTTGGACATTTCGTTTGACCAGGAGGAAGATGCAGGGAATGCCAGCGACGAGGATGATGAGGGGAGCGACGAAAGCATGGGCGACGACGAGAGCAGCACCCACTCGGCACATTTGGACTTGCCGAGAATGGACATTGATGGCTCGGACGAAGAAATAGAGAGCGAAGAGTCTTCGGACGAGGAGAGTTCTGCTGAATCGGATGGTATGGAGGAGGAAAGCGATGGAAATGAAAGCGTGGAAGGCGACGACGAGGACATGTCTAATGGTGACGCAAACGACGAGGGCGACTGGGGCGAGGAGAACGATGAGGCCTTTTTTGAAGACGACGAGGCCGACGAGGCGACCAACGCTATAGAACAGGTCCGGGGTCGCCTCGCCAGACCCGATGGCGACGCGGAAGAGGCAATGGAAGGCTGGACTCGCGTCGATGCGGGCGCCGGCGGCCGCGGTGGAATCCTTGGGGGTGAGTGTTTGGAGAGTTTGATGCACATCTTGTGCGCATCTTTGCTCAATAGATTTGTGCACATCTTATGCTCGCTATTGTCAGGCCTGTTGGAGAGCTTGGCTGCCCAGGGCGCCGGACGGCAGCAGAACGGTGGATTCTTGCTCGATGCAGCAGAGACGATCATGGGATCGGTGCTCCGGGGCGACATGGGCATGGAAGGGATCGATGCCGTAGAGGACGCCTTGGGCATTCGCGTTGTGCGTGGCGATGGCAGAGGAGGTCCCGCCGGCCTTGCTCGCACCCAGTCCAACCTCAGCAGGCATTTAATTCACCAGGGGGGTTCCTCAGGCGTGACGTCTGCTTTTGGCGCTCGGTCCCCCGAGTCCCCGATGGAATTCGTCTACGGCCAATCGGATGATTCGCCGTCGCCTTCGAGCCCAGACGAAGATGCGAGCCCGTCCACGTACGATGTATCGCTCTTCGGCCCTGGGGGCGTCACCGCCTCCACTCACAGCTCGAAGCCCCAACCTTCCCTTCATCCACTCAGCCAGTCGATTCGGCTTCCACCAATCACCTCGCTTCGAAGCCTTTCGACGGTGGCAACGAATGGAGAAAGCACCTCCGGCGGACGCAGTTCTGTCAGCAGGACGGTGGCCCAAATGACGGCGGACGGAAACGTCATCAGGGTGACGGACAGTAGTGGTTTTCACGATGGTCCGGACCGCCTCGCGAGAAGGTCCGCGCCGAATGGCCTCAGTGGCAGCGGTTGGCTCGACACGGAGGCTCCCGATCGAGGAGTGGAGGCGTTTTCGGCGGCGTTCAGCACCTTCTTGCAGGACCAGTCCAACGCGAGCAGGGCGCAGGAGAGCAACGAACCCGAAGCCGACGCCGGAAATGAGGATGACGAGCGGGCTGGTGGCGACGATGAAGCGCACGAGGAGGAAGCGGAAGAGAATGAAGCCGAAGATGCAGGCGACGAGGAGCCAGAAGAAGAAGTGAATGATGAAGAAGACGGCGATGAACCAAACGAGGGCGACAACCCTCCTCCCAATGCGGAAGACGACGCAAGCAATGCCCAGCCCCCGGCTGCCCCCGAGCCCCCAACTGACGAGCCCCCGGCTGTCCCGGAGCCACAGGCTGACGACGCTGCTGTTCCTGCCGCCGCCGCCGATGAAGGCGATGCGCCAGGCGATGTTGTTATGGCAGAAGCTGACGCCCTTGGGGATGGTGCCGAAGGAGCCACAAACGACGAGAATGCCGAAGAAGGGGCGCACGAGGACGCAGATGCAGTGCCGGGAGATTTTGGCGAAGAGGAGGAGAATGGCCAAGACGCGAGCGACGTAGTTATGGCTGAGGCAGGGGATGATGCGGCGGAGGAGGATGTGCAAGAAGAAGCTGCTGCCGAGGCAGCAGACGGAACTGGTGAAGACCCACCGGGCATTGAGGAGGCACCTGCAGCCGACGACGGCGATGAGGCGCCGGCAGCCGAGCCAGCTGCCAACCAGGAAGAGCAAGCTGCTAACCAGGAAGAGACTGCCAACGGTGGCGACCAGCTGGTTTGTCCTCCAGATATCGATCCCGAGGTGTTCGCTTCGCTTCCAGAGGAAATGCAGAGGGAGGTGATCCGGGAACAGCAAGAGACTGCCGGCGGCGGCGACCAGCTCATCTGTCCTCCAGACATGGATCCCGAGGTGTTTGCATCGTTACCAGACGACATGAGGAGGGAGGTGATCGAACAAGAGCAGCGGCAGCAGCGACTGCGAGAGGAACAGGCCGCGCAACCAGCCGCGGACCCGGCGAACGCCGAAGAAATGGACAACGCGTCTTTCCTTGCGTCGCTCGCGCCGGACTTACGTCAGGAGATTTTGCTTACGGCCGACGAGGCCTTCATCACGTCGCTCCCCGACGCGCTCATTGCCGAGGCCAATGTCTTGCGGGAGCGAGTGGCAGCGCAGCACCGACGTCGATCCGAAGAGGCCGCAGCCAACGCGGCCGGTGCGGGTGCCGGCGGAGGAGCAAGAGCTGCCGGAGGTGCCCCAGCTCAGCCGGCAGAGGGCAACGCAGGCGCATCGAGGCGCCGGCAACGCAACGGAATATTGAAGGTCGAGTCCGATCGACAGCAAATCGTGTACACCAACGAGGCAAGCGAGAAGCTCGGCCCTTTGTTGACGCCCAAGTCCAGCGAGGCCTTTCTTCGATTGTTCTATTTGCTGACACCACTTCAACCGTCGCAGCGAGTCATGAACAAACTCCTTCTGAACCTCTGCCACTGCAAGGCATCGAGGGACTTCTTCTTGGGAGTGACGACGTCGCTCTTGCTCAGCGACAATACAACTGCTCGAGCCTTGTTGGGTGGGCTCAAAGCGGACCCCACAAACGATGCGGTGGACCTGTTCCGCTTTCCACCGTCTTCGCTCATCGGAGTGGCTGCTGATCTTAGGTTGGAGCAGGACGGCAATTCAAGGGCAGGCTTTGGGCTTCGCAGGAGGCAGGGTACCGATCAAACCGTGGCTATGGCTACGTGCCTGCCTGCCAGCGCCTGCGGTTCGTCTCTGGAAGGAAAAAGGGTCATCATCCCGCCCGTCGTTGGTCGTAGGCTATTGGCTTTTCTTTCCTCCTTGTGCAAGACCTCGCCCCGCGTGGCGTTCAGGTGAGTAGCTGGCAGTGCATTTGATACATATCATATGATGAGAACGCGCTCTAATTCAATGCACGCCTTCCTCAGCATGTTATGTCACGATGATGAGGGGGGATCTCAAACGACCTCCTTCGACAAGTTGATAGATCTCATGGGGAACGAACAATTCTCCCAGAGCGCCTCGAGCCTCGAGCAATTGCTCTCCGTGCTTGAGATTGTCGTCGCTCCTCTCTCCTTACTTCCCAAGGACGGGCAGGAGCCTCCCGAGAGCGAGCTCCAGACGTCCGGTGGCCGAGAATCGGTCCGCGTCCCGCGTGTTGCGTTGTCTCAGAGAAGGCTCCATCTGTTGGTCAATGCTCTCCGGCTGGAAAGCTGCAAAGATACCTCCTTCTTGAAAGTCAACACGGTCGCCCGGCGGTTGAGCAGAGTAGAGGTAAGCACGGATGTTTCAGATGTTGCTTTGTAAGTTTGTGCATTCAGAGCTGACAGAGACTGCGTCTTTCTTCGCAGGCCAATCGTACCCTCCTCTTGCGAGAGCTGGCTCTTGTCGCGGAAGGCCTCGGAAAAGCTGCAACTCGCGATCTGAAAGCTGTCGGCGTGCGTTTGAGGGTGGCCTCCGCGTCGAAACAATATCGCGATAAAGCACAAGGCGGCGGCGATGGCGGACCAACGCAATCCAGCGCCGTGGCGCTGGCAACTAGCAACGCAGAGCTCAAGCTGCTGCGCGTGCTGCAGATGCTCAATTCTCTCTGCGTCCAGGACGATGAGTCGAGGGGCGAAGGGAATTCAGAGTTCATTTCCTTCCTTCAGTCTCTCCACTTGGACTCGTTCTTCGACGAGTTGAATTCGTGTCTCCAGACCACGGCCAAGTTAGAAGGCGTGGCAATTGCTGCTGAGGACGACGAAAACGATGGCGAGGACAACAACGACGAGGCGGCGGATGGCGATGACAAGAAGAAGCTGCAGACCTCGAGCAGCCAGCTCATCACGAGGTTCTTGCCGGCCATCGAGGCCTTCTTCATGGTCAATGCCAATGTCCCGTCCAGCGGAGAGGGAACGACAACAGAAGACGAAAACAGCCGTGTTGTTCAATTTGCGGGCAGGAACAAGACGTTGCTCAATGCGCTCCTCCGCTCGAACCCTTCGTTGCTGGAGAAGGGCCTGAAGGCGATGGTCAAGATGCCCAAGTGCCGGGTGTTCCTCGATTTCGACGTGAAGCGGCATTGGTTCAAAGCGCAAGTGCGACGATTGCGGCAGCAAGGTACGTGATGTTCCTGCTTGATTCAACTCCAGGTGCTGATTGCCCATCCT
The DNA here is from genome assembly GCA_036939355.1 of Thalassiosira profunda. Lineage (NCBI taxonomy): Eukaryota > Bacillariophyta > Thalassiosirophyceae > Thalassiosirales > Thalassiosiraceae > Thalassiosira > Thalassiosira profunda. The sequence continues at coordinate 14,280 of JALLAP010000162.1, read as the reverse complement.
CACACCCTATTGCTCTTTGTGCACCCCAGCGAGCCGCCGCCATGGCAGCTTCCGCCTCAACCTTCGCCGCAAGCACGTGTTCGAAGACTCCTTCCACGCGTTCATCCATCGAAACGCGGACGAGCTCCGGGGGCGACTGCACATCACGTTCGTCAACGAAGAGGGGGTCGACGCCGGAGGGCTGTCGCGAGAGTTCTTCGCGATCCTCGCAAAGGAGATGTTCAACCCCAACTATGCGCTCTTCATGTCCACGGAGGATGGGTGTACGTTCCAGCCGAACCCCAACTCCAGCATCAACCCTGACGACATGCGCTACTTCCGCTTCGTCGGCCGCATCGTGGGCAAGGCCGTGGTGGACGGCTTCTTGCTCGACGCTCACTTCACGCGGAGCTTGTACAAGCATATGCTCGGCGAGAAGCCCAAGGTCGACGACATGCAAGCTATCGAGTGAGTCGTCAGTTGCCAATCGATGCTCACATCTTGTGCACCAATGTCTAACAGCATCTTTCCACTTCCCGCAGTCCGGATTACTACAAGAATCTGCAGATGATATTGGAGCACAACCTCGACGACATTGGTCTGGAGCTGACAATGAGTACCGAAGACCACAGTTTTGGGGGCAGCCGGACGATTGACCTCATCCCGGACGGTCGCACGATCGCCGTCACGGAGGAGACGAAGGAACGCTACGTGGACCTCGTATGCCAGCACCGCATGACCACGGCCATCGAGAAACAGATCAAGGCCTTCCTGGAAGGCTTCCATGAAATGGTCGACACCGATCTCATCTCGATCTTCACGGCGAAGGAGCTAGAGCTCCTGATTTCCGGCATGCCGGATATCGATATTCACGACCTCAAGAAGAACACGGATTACCACGGGTACCGACCGGCGGACAAGGAGATTGGCTGGTTCTGGAACATCCTGTTCGCCCTCACGCGGAGCCAGAAGGCCTCCTTCCTCCAATTCGTCACGGGCAGTTCGAAGGTTCCCCTTTCGGGCTTCAGCGAATTGCAGGGGATGCGAGGCGTGCAGAAGTTCAGCATCACGAAGGCCTCGGGGCCCGCGGGCGCACTGATGTCGGCCCACACTTGCTTCAACGCCCTGGATTTGCCGCTCTACAAGTCCGAGGAAGAAATGAAGGAGAAGTTGATGTACGCCATCCAAGAGGGGAGCGGCGGATTTGGGTTTGCTTAGATTTACTTTAGGGGACAAGAAACAAGTAGATTGTGTCATTGTATCAGTTTGATTCATCTCATCGACCTTATCGATGTATCGTAGCCTCCGCTGCTTCTCCGAGCATAACTTCGGATGCGCTTGCGCCACGTCGCTCGCCCTCGCGGCTTTTGCCATACAAAAATCGTGCATGGCTAGGGCCACACCCCCGGGCACGGCGAGCACCAAAGCTCATAATCGGGCCGTCGTATCATCAGCGCCACGACAAGCCTCCACGCCAGCTGTGGTTTCGACCGTTGGTCCGCACAATGAAGGCATGCCTCGAATGAATTGATAAAGCAGTGGCAACCCACCCAAATCCCTTCCGAGCCAGGCGATGACACGCGGATAGAGATCAACCTCAAAGTCAGCGAGGTCGTGTAGATTGTTGCCATCGTGGAAGTGGTAGTGAATAATCTTTCGACGCGCCACCCCAAATTTGTCCTCACTTCCGTTCAGTTGCGAGAGAAAGGCAAGATCAGAGGGAATGTCACCAGCATCGTGCGATGTATCAACCAGTTGAAGGGTGTGATTGGACGCGAATGTTTCGGCGATGGATGAGGTATTGCACAGACATGATGCGAATGCCCCCCAACCAGTCGAGGTGGTGCTAACTCTGTACGCGCCCGCGGCGTCCCTCACGAGCCCCTCCAAAATGCACCTGCTCTCCCAACGTGTCGCGAATTTCAGAGTCGTCAACTCTGCGAGGTAGGGCAGATGCAGACGGGCCACCAAGCACGTGACCAATGAATCGCCAAGATCGTTTCCTGAAAGATCAAGCGTCTCCAAGACAAATGTTGCATGTTCCAACTGATCGAAAAATGTTTGCCATCCCGATGCTGTCATCCTTTCGGCGATCAGCAAGCCCTCCTCGTCGTATTGGGTAGTCCTATTCCAGAGCTCGAGCTCGAGAGTCTTCAGCGTTTTGCAACCGGCAAGTGCAGTGTCAACAAGACCGTCCAGCCATAAGGAATGGTGTACCTCAGGGATAAGCTTTCAAGCCCGGAGAAATGCTGAAGGTCTGCGATGAGATCATAACCCCAAGGACAATCCATGTCGCTCAACCCCAACCTTTTCACTGATGAGTTCCGAATGTTGGCAATAACAGTCGCGAGGGCTTTCGATTTGTTCTCATCATCATCGGATGAGGTTTGGATTGTCGTCTCGATGTGTTCAAGATGATGACTTTGGTCATTAAGAAGCTTGTCCAATTCCACGCAAAGGTCAACTCCCTCCCCTGGACAACAACGTATAATGACCGCCCGGAGCTTGTGGTTGTTCCGAATGAATTTGAGCAAGGAGCAAAATATCCCCTTGTCGAGGCAGCACCGACGGACTATCTCCAAATGCTCAATGGATCGATTGCGTGACACTGCCGCCCAAAATGATTTCGCTGAAGCGTTCGGGGACCAATATTCACATCGTTTAGACCGCTGGTAACCAGATACTGAAAGGGATGTGAGATGTGTACTTTGTGCAATGGTGCCCCCCACGCTCGCCCAATCAGTATTATCACGACGCGAGTAAGTTATTTCGGCTCTGTCTTCAGTAAAGATGACAGCAGGCACGGTCTCGGGTAGTCTACGGGCACTCGAAGGAACCCGAAGCATCTTTCCCGTCGGTTGTGTATCTCTGTGGTGCGGCAGGAGAGCAACGAGCGCTGAGCAGGGGGAAGGTGTACAAAAAACAGCCTCCGCTTCCCGCAGTCAATTATCCGTGGCACGCGGCAACGTGTGGTCCGGAAGCGGAGTCCTGTAGTCCACGCGGGCCGCCGCGACCTGCACCGGCAACAGTGCCCAAAATTCGAGGGGGCTGCCGCCTCCCACAACCACGCGTCGACGACGGCGACGCACCTGCAAGCAATGACAATCGTACTCGAGGCGGGGGTGGACCACTTTGGAGTTGGAGGAGGGCGAGGCGAGGCGGGACGGGGCGGGAGGAGGGTGGGGCCTATCTATGATCGAAGTGAAAGTACGTATGATGTAGATAACCCAAAAAGACCACGACCAGGACTCCTCCAAACACAGTCAAATCTCCCTTCGAGATGCTGCCTTGAGCCTCGTTTGGCGTCGCCGACTTGCTTCTGGTCTTGCTCGTTTGCGCAGAGGTCTTGATCTTCTTCGCCCCTGCGGCGAGGCAGGGGACCTATCATAAATCGCAAAATCCTCTCATCAACAACCATCTCTAAACAAACACAACCATGAAGACCGTACTCTTCTTGACCCTCGCTGCAGCTGCCTCGGCCGAGGCCCAAGGCTCCCCGCTCTCCGACCGCGTTCGCTCGCTCAAGAAGAAGCGCGTCGAGTCCTACTCCACCTACATCTACAAGGTTCTCAAGCAGGTCCATCCCAACAAAAGCAACGGCAACCGTAAGTTGGAAGGGATGGAAGCCATGCTCTGCGACGCTCTCAACGAGGAGCTTCCCGTCGAAGAAATGGAAGCCGAAGGCGTCGTATGCTCCGAGTTTGGCTGCAACGAACAGTTCGACCTCGTGGCGAACTGCGGCGTCGAAGATGAGGTCTGCCAGGATCAGTTCTGCGTCGCCGACAGCGAGTTCGAGCTGTCCATGGGCATCGACCCGTTCGCCAAGAACACCATTTCGTTGAACGATTGCTTCACCTACAATTCTCCGGACTACATGGCCGACCTTGGCCGTGGGTGCTCCTCGATTACGGCCACCGTCGATAATGGAGCTATGGTGGACGATGTGATGTCAGGCCAACTCGATGTCGAGGCAATGACGGAAGACGAGATGGCAGCGAAGGTTCTCGACTACTTCGAGATTACCGAGTGCAGTCTCGACTTCGAAGATGGCACCCAGTGCACGTGCGGAACTTGCAACGGAGGGAAGGGCGTGAGTTGTCTTACGTTGCTCGCTCTAGAACCAAGATGAGTTTTGTCTCATCTCCATCTTTCTCCGCGCTCTCGCTTTTGCAGCTCGAAGTGACTTGCACCAACGATCTGGTCTCTGAGAAGTGCACCAATTTCGATTCCAGCCTTACCGACGTTGATACTCTCGCCGGTGGTGAAGGGGAAGTTGCCGTGATGAAGCTCCTCCCGGCGTCCGAAGTGACGGCGTCGGATGCTGTCGATTATTCCGGTGCCGAGGATTATTCCGGTGCCGAGGATTACGACGATGCTGTCGGGTACTTCGCCGATTTGTGGAACGACGCCCACACGGACTCGTCTTCCGCTTCTTCGCGAAATGTGGGTGCTGCTGGCTTCGCCAAGATGCGCGGCTTCGCTGTTGCAGCCCTCGCCTCCGTGGCGGCCCATGCTTTGATGTAAAGATGTGGGTCGTCATGAGTTTGTTTTGATGAAATGTTTAGGCTTAACTTGAATAGATACACCTGTGTGCTCAGTCAGTGCTGTCTACTTCTTCGGCCCGTGCATCGACGAGGAGAGGAAGCCGTTGTAGTCCAGCTGGAGCGAAAGATTGCTCAGGTGGGCGTTGTCCTTCCTTCCCCGGTCGCTCTCCAAATTGCGCACGAACTCCGCCAAGTGCGCGCTGAACACCTCGTCGAACCGCGAGATCATGTGCCGGTACGTCTCCGTGTGCAGCTCGGCCTCGATCCCGTCCGCGCACCGTCGGGTCCGCTCCTCCCGATCGGCCCGGAACTCCGCCTCGCGCGCGCCGTCGTCCTTCCGCCGCTTGGGGCCGTACCGGAGCTTGGACCGCTCGTGCCGCGTCCGCTCGTGGAGCTCGCGCACCTTTGTGGCTTCGAGGAATCGCTGGATCTGCGTCGCGAAGAGGAGGCAGGTGGTCATGATCTTCGACGCCCGATCGACGAGGTCGTAGTTGGTGAGGAGGCACTGGTTCGAGGTGCGGATGAGGAAGTCGTTGTGGTGGTGGATCAGGTCGTCGACCGTGCGGGGGAAGCGGCCGTCCGTTGTAGAGTTGCGGCGCGCGTTGGCGTCCTCGCCCGCGCCTTCCCTACAATACTCCTTCGTGGCCCGCAGCTTGTCCTCCAGCTCCCGCCACCCCGGCTCGATCACGTCGAACTTGAGGTAGTACACGAAGTTCTGGATGAAGTGGAGCATCCGCCTTCGCAAGCTGAACGTCGGTCCGCACGCCGCGCGCAATCCCGGCATCCCCTTGAGGCCCTGGTGGTCCGACCACATGTTCACGAGGCGCCTTTCGACGCACTTGGCGAAGAAGATGAGGCGGAAGACGAGCTGGTAAATCCGCAGCTGCGGCTCCGACAGCACGATCGAGGCGGGGAACGGCACGGCCTTGAACTCGAACGCGATGGCCTCGAAGCCCGCCAGGACCTTGGGCCGCGCTCCCGCTTTTTTGCGGCGCTGGCTTCCCTTCTTGCCGGCCAGGTCGTCGAGCGTGTCGCGCAGGCTCGAATTGTGGAAGGTGCACCTTAAAGCCGCCGCCAACCCCGGGCTCGTCGCGTCGGCCGTGCGCGCCAGCGAGGTGCTCAGCCAGTTCTGGACCCGCCCGCGTAGCACGTCGGGCAATTCCTTGTGCAGTTCGGATTCGGCGCCGTCCAAGAAATCCACGAAGAAGTCGCCCTGGTCGAGCAGAAAGTACTTCTTCATGAAGCGCAGCGACGAGAGGAGGCCGTGGTCGTGCAAGAGGAGGCGCAGCATCGCGTCCGAGGCCTCGTGGTACGCCCGGTCGATGCTTCGTGACAGTTGCAGGGGGTTCAGGAGCGCCCGGGCCTCCGACGAGGCTCCTGAATCCTCCTCCTTCTTCTTCTCCTCATTGGAACTCCCCGCCAGAACGCTCGACGGCTCGGCCCCCGCATTCATCTCCCCGCCCTCCCGGCACCGCCGGATCGCCCGCCAGTACTTCCCCGCGGCGTGGGCCTTGTGCACCGCGCCCATGTGCGCCGTGGCCCTCCCCCGATCCAATCCCGGCGCCCCCGCCCCGACCAGATGCGCGTCGCTCTCGGACCCGCGCATCCCGAAGGGGACGTGGTCCGGCCGCTCCCGGCACCACCGGTGCCACTCCGTCCCCTTTCGCGTGGAGGAGGATGCGTTTTCTCCCCCGAAGGACCGATCGGTCACCTCGATCATGAACTCGCCGTACGGGTCGTGGACCCTTCCGAACGCGAGCCAGCTTNAAGGACCGATCGGTCACCTCGATCATGAACTCGCCGTACGGGTCGTGGACCCTTCCGAACGCGAGCCAGCTTCGCAGCATGGCCGCGTACGGTCGGGCCGCCCTCTCGAGGAGGTGCCGCAGCAATCGATGTCCCATTTCGTCCCCCGCGAAATGAACCGAGGCCGCCTCGTGCAGCGCATTGAGGAGGGCGCCCCCCTTCTTGTCCCGCGCGGCCGCCACGGCGCGGGACAGGACGGCCATGGTGCGGAGGGACGGGCGGGCCCGGACGTGGACCGCGCTCAGCGACAGGCGCTCGTCGCGGACCCGGCGGTCGAGGTCGGAGGCGAAGGCCAAATATTCTTCCAGCAATTCGCTTATGGCCTCGGCGAGGGAGCGGGCGACGGCGCCCCACTCGTACTGCGTCGCGGCGGCGGCGACGTACTCGCTCACGTAAGCGTAGTTAGTGGCCAGGGGCAGCAGCCGCGCGACGAGGTTTTCGAGGGGCGGGTCGAGTTGTCCCCCCATGATCGACGCGGGGGCGACTCCAAAGCCGGCTGCCGTGACGACCTGCGACTCCTCCGAGGACTGCGACTCCGTATCGTCGTCGTCGTCCTCCCCCGCGAGATGGTACCGCACGAACCGCCCCTCCTGCCCCATCATCGCGCCGAGGACCTCGTCGACCAAAATGCGCTCCTGGACGTCCACCGGCAGTGCCGCCAGCGGGGGAAATTCTCCGAGCGACGGCCCCCGTGCCCCCGCGGCGTCGGGGAACACCTCCCCCTCCAGCGCGGCCTCCAACTCGTGCCGGTCGGGATGGGAGAGGTACCCCCCGTGCAAATAAACTCGGTCGGCCCCCTCTCCGGTGGGGTACGCCCACGCCGGGCAGGCGGGGACGTCGGCCGCGACCAGCTGAAAGGTCTGGCCCCTCCCCGGCCGGAAGCGGCGGTGCTCGTGCAGGTATTCCAGCAGCGGGCGATCGTTCGCGGTGCTCGCCCCTCCGTCGGCGGTGGCCTGGTAGGCCGACGTGACGACCGCGAGGTGCCATCCCGGGGGAGTCCCGTCGTCGATCGTCGGGGTGCCATCGACGGGCGCCAGGGGGGCGCAGGGGGTCCCGAGGGAGAGGAGGCCCCCGGTCCACTCGTTCCGGAGCACGACCGGATCGCCGGAATAGACGGGAACCTTGCGCCACGCCTTGCTCGTTTCACTGCCCTCCCCTGGAACGGCCGCCGCGTCCAAATCGAGGGCGTCGTCCGTCCCCAGCCTTACCAAAGGGGCGTTGGCCCCGCCCCGCAATACGGTCCAGGCGGTGCCCAGTCGCCCCTCCTTGCGGAAGCATCCCACCTCCAGCCTCGTTGGGTCCTCGCCGGCAGGGGCACCCTCGGCGCCCTCTTCGTTGTCGGCGGGGGCCTTGGATTTCTGCACCCCCAATACCCTCCTTAGAACGTTCGAGCGCAACGTGACCTTGTCGCCGTAGCACAGCACCGTGGAAAAATCCTCCTCCCCATCTTGCTCCCCCTCCTCCATCGCACCATCCTCCCCCGCACCACCTGCCAAACCACCAGCGTCGGAAGATTGGTCCTTGCTAATCGTAAAGCGATTCTCCCCCCGGAACTCAATCCCGCCCAATCCCCCGTGGGCCTCGTTCGCGATGAAGCATCCCCTCGAAGTGCGCACGCTCTGCGGTTGGACGGAGAGGGAGGCCAATACGGCGGGATGGCGGACGCGCAGGATGATCTCGGTGGGGTACGGGAGGCAGGACGCGCTGATGGGACGGCGGGGGTGCTCGTCGGGGTGGGACTTGGCGTCCTCAATTTTGGAGTCGTCCAGCCCCGCGTCGTGCTCCTCGTCCTCCGCCCCCTCCCCCGCGCGGGCGCCATCAAGGGGACCGTCCTTGGCGGCACTCTCCCCACCAGTGGTGCCGAACAAGCCCCCCCTTCCAGTTTCAAGGGCCGTCCGGTCCTCCCCAAGCGAGGCGCGGACGGCGCGCATCATCGTCATGGGCGTCTTGGGCGACAATGCCTCCCCGCCCGCCCCTCCGTCCCCGATGTCCCCCTCCTCGGCATCATTGTCGGCAGGTATGCGCCACGCATTCTCCGCATTTTCCTTCCTTAACGGGGTGGCGTAATATTTGCTCCCCGCCGCCAGGGAACCCTTGCCCGCCTCGGCCTCCCTCGACGGTTCCAGCACGGCCGCGCCGGGGGTGGAGTAGAGTTTGGGGCGGGCGGACCGCTGGGGGGGTTTGGCGGCCGGGGTGGCTGTTTTCGCGGCGCCGGGCCCGAAGCTGCCAGCGCCGTTATAGTTGTTTTTGATTGTGCCGGCTGCGGCGGCGGTGGAGGCCGTCGGCTGCCGCGGCCGTGGGGGCAACGCCGCGCCCGTCCCGGGTGGACCGCCCGCGTCAATTCCGCCACTCGCACTTGCCGCCTCCAATTTCGAGGCGCTTGAGCCCCCCGCCTCCCCCGCGGCCATGCTCCGCGCCTTGCGCTCCCGCTGCTGGGCCTGCAATTCCTGCAACCGCGCGTACCGGGCGTCCCCGTCGGCCAACGACGGCGCCACAGCTGAACCACCGCTGGCCGACCCGGCCACAGCCGAGGAGCTCGCAGATGAGGCGGCCGACGCCCCCCGCTGGCGCTGCCGCGCCTCCGCCGCGGCGCGGAGGGCGGCGTACTTCTCGCTGTGCCTCTGCTCCATGTCGATGGAGGGTGTTGGAGCCGCGCCGTGGTCCAGGAGGAGGTTTGGGAGCGGTGGACCCTTTGCAAAAAAATGCAAGAGGAGGTGAAAGTCTACATGCAGAGGAACTCTTTCAAAATTGGAGGGAAGGGTGTCACCACTTTTTCACCCCCCGCTGGAGCCTGGGTGGACCAAAGCCGACATGAACCTCCCCCGGACCGTGGCCCTCGCGCTCCTCTCGGCCGTCGGCGTCAGCGCCGTGGCCGCCGGCCCGGGCATCAGCGGCCGGCCGCAATTGTCTGTGCGTTCTCGGCGTGAAATGTGAAGGGATGGTGCATTTTGAGTTGTGTGTCGGGTGGTGCACGTGAGGACGGTTGCCAGCGAGATGCACCGACCGACAGTCGATCTTCTTCGGCGCCTCCTCGTGCCATCGATGGGAGTACATACTGGTCAATTGGTAATTGGGGTGACGACGCTGGCGATCAATGCAGGGGGCGTTTGTGCACGTCGCTCAAATTGATTGACTTGATTTGCAGTGTATTTAACACGCCTCTCTCACACACCACTCCCACTCCTCAACAGATCACCATTCGCGACGGAAATTTCACAGACATCGAGGGGCTCGACCCGACAATAACGTGGGAGAATTCGGCCGTGCTGGACAACGACGTGGCCATTCAGGTGAGTCATTGCAAAAAGTGTGGTCCGACGCTACCAGTCCGGCACTTCTCAGCCCTCGCAATTCCGCAAACGACACAACAACCGCACTCATGGGGACACCAAATATCAGTACGGAATCGACCTCTCTGCCCGGACGACCAACCTCGCCTCCCTCCCGCGGCGCATCTGGGGCCGGGCCTCCCGCGTCTTCTCCGACCGCTTCGCCGTCTCGACCCGCCTCGAAATGGACGTCCAATCGATGGACCGGATGGACTTCGAGGTGGACGGCGAGGACGAGGACCTCGACCTGCAATTGCGGATGATCGGATCGGCGCCCACCGGCGTCAAGGGGTGGCAGGGCGCGCGCGTAGCCTTTGTGGAGGGGACCAAGGGATTCGACAACGATGGGAATCGCGTCACGGTCAATCCCCGGTACAACGTCAATTACAATCACGCCGACGTGGTGGTGACGTACGATGCCGACGACACCCTCATCAAGGTGACGGCCTCGAAGGACGATCAGGTGGTCACCATCTCTCAAAAGCTCAACGACGAGAACATCATCTCGCCCACGATTGGGCGGGACGGGAGCCTGTCGCTGGCGTGGGATCGCAAGTTGGGGGAGGACAATTCGGTCCGGACGACGCTGAACCCGAATCGGAGCGTGGACGTGGAGTGGCGGGACGCAGATTGGACGGCCAACGTGAACTTTCCCATGGACGAGAGCGACGTGCGGGGGGCGACGGTGCACATCAAGCGGGACATCAAGTTTTAGGGACGCCGGGAGAGTGGGTTGGAGTGAGAATTGGGGGCAGGCTAAAAGCAGGATTGTGAGCCCAAGCAGTGATGGCGAGTGGGGGCAGGGAGATGACAGGCATCTTTCATACACAACAAAATTGCAACATTCATCTAGGTAAACCGGGCTGGGTAGATAGTGGTTTCTTCCGTCGAACAGCAACCCATTGTGTGCAAGATGGTACGCGGCCCCCACATTTAGGGAAGAAGCGGGGAGACTTAGGGCCGGATAGCCTCCATCTCCTCCCTGATAACTTTTCGCACAGCCCTCTCATCAATGTCCTCGAGCTTGCTCTCGAACTCCGCGTCCCTCTCCGCGTCTCTCTTCTTCTGCGCCTCTTCCCTTTCCTTCTGCTCCTTGCGTATTCTTTCTTTCACGGCTGCGTGCTCGAGGGCATGCCGACGCGAGGCATCGGCGTATGCCCTGAGGAAGGGCGTGTAGGGTATGGAAGGGAGAGAGATAAAGGAAGACGGAGTGAGAGAGTGTTGGTTGGGCGCACACAAACGGTCAGTCGGATCAACTTACTTCTCCAGGGCCGATTCCACGTCGAGTCCGAGCCCCTCGAATAATTTATCACCACCGCCAATCTTCATCGTCTTGGTGAGTCGTGACGACGGGCGGTTCAGCGTCAGGGGAATCGACTCTGCCTCTGTTTGCAAACGAAAATAAAAAACATTGTGATCTCGATCTCATACAATCGCTACGCATTAAGAGGCATCACTACACGGCCCGGCCATATGTTGCCGATGTAATGCCCCTCCGGCCCATTCTCCAATCCAAACCTCGACTCTTTGCAAAAGGGATCGCACGCAAACTCAGCAATGCCCCACAGCAACTCATTCGGTAGTTGCGGCACCTCTTCCCGAGAGTTATTCTTCACTGCCTTCACATAAGCCCGCACCAGAGGCATCTGAACATCCACAATCTTGTCGTAGAACATCCCAAAAAAGTCCGCCGGGACCATGCAAAGGTTGTTCGATTGCTCTGCAATTGGTGTCCGATTTCGCGAAGCCAACGTGAGCACCTTCAAGCGTAAGCTCGCGTCTTTGACATACCGCCCTCTTTGGTCTTCCCGCGTTGGCCATCCGGTCAACCCCGCGGCCAACTCCGCTGCCAGAAGGACGCGGTCAGTGTCAGTGGCCAGTTTGTCAACTACCATCAGCGCACACTCGGCCCGTTTCTCCGCGGTAAAGTTCCTCCACGCCTCAGGCTCGAACGGGTAGGTGTCCAAAATGCAGCCGATCATTTCTTTCAATCTGAGACGAGAGTAGACGTATGCCTCAGCCACGACCGTCGTCACTGCATCGTAGATCGACAACCCTGGGGCAATGTGCAGTGGGTCCGCGGGGCTCTGGTCGATCACGTTCATGATGGCCAACGGCATCCACTCCTGTCGGACCGACGTCACCTTGTTTTTCTGGAGCACAAGCGACGCCCTCGTATAAGGATCCTTCCACAGCTCGACCATCCGCCGGAACGCCGCCGCGGCGTATGCCGTCTTGCGGTACGCGTAGTGGCTGAGGCCCCCGATGAGGCCGCCGGTGCTGGGAGAGCGGCTGACCGCCCCCGCCATGAGGAACAGCACGAGCAGGTTCGCCCACCCCGAGTCCGTGTGAACGGCAGGATCGAACTTGAACGACATGAGATCGTCCTCCGACAGCTCCACCCCCCGCCGCTTCTTCTTCGTCATGCAATCCGAGACGAGGTCCGCCGATAGCAGAAAGTTGGCCAGGTTGGGAACGGCCCACAGCAGCTGCATGTCCGAATCTGAAGCAAACGCCAACTGTCGGGCGCACGAGAGGATCATTCCCCGCCCGATGGCGGTGTTGGTCATGATTTCCTCGTCGAAGCACGCCGATCGGTCGGTACTGTGGCGGAACAGGTGGTCGATCCGCTGCAGCAACAACGTCCAAAGGGAGCCCGCCTTGATGTTTTGGCTTTGCAGGAGCCCCATCAATTCCGACGCTGCCTCGTTCATGGAGAGATTTCCCACCCTCCCAGCCTCCTCGGGGGAAGATGGTTTGCAGACCTTCTTGTGAATTCGCCAGTGGGATCGCTGCTCGTCCTTTCCCCGGTAAAACGCCCCGCCGCAGCGCGAACAGCGCATGAGTTTGATCGGCGTGCCGTCGCCATCGGGCGTAACGGTGCCCTCTTCGACGAAGGTAACATTGCAATAGTGCTTCATTGTTCTCTCCAGCTTCCCTTTGCAGACACTTGCCGTATCGATTACTTGTAGTGAGCGCAGTCGATCAATGCCTAAAAGGTAAATATGAAGCAGGGGGGGGAGGAGGGTGGTAGGAGTTGTCGTGAGAGGGTGCTTTGACGGAGGTATTGTAGGTTGCACATTGCACATCTGCACATCATATCTTGTGCACATAAATTCGATAAATGCCCACGCGACAAACGACGCAGCGCCCACCCCAAAAGCCTCACCTGCACACTAGGACTACCGACGACCAGTGCCTCTGCTTCCAGCGGATCGCCCACCCAGACGCCCGCCCGCCGCCGGCCGTGCGTGTGATTGCCAAGATCATTCAGTGGTGAACCCCTGGAATTCTGGAATAGGTAACCCGCGTACGTACTGAGCCAACTCTACTCTAGATTAGGTACCCCGCCCGGCCGTGTGCATGCGTGTGCTCCAGTCATACCCCCCCCCCCGCGCTGGGCGCCCTCCGCCCTCTGAGACCCCGCGCCTCCCTCCTCTCCGCCGCGACACAATCACAATGGCGGCACGCTGTCGCTCGCAGAGCCTGGTGGCAGCGCCGGCGCCAACCGCTGGCCGGAACTGGCAAAAGTTGCAAATGAAAATGGTGCATGTGATGATGTGTGCAAAAGCACCGGACCGATCTGCTGCCTCCAGAGCGCTTCCGCCGCCTGCAACCCCCTCAAATACACGACAAAGCGCTCCGTGGGCAGTTGGTGAATCAAAAGTGAACAAAAAACTTGTGTCCAAGCATCGCAAGTTTTATGTTTTATGTTTTGGGGAACGGACTCAGTCGCCGTCAAGATGATCGACGGCGAGGACGACGCCTGCGTCGACGACGAGGCGTTCGATCTTGAAGAGTTTTTCCTCTTTCAGTCCGAGAACAGCCAAGCCATCCAACATGACGTACGTGCGTTAGCAGACGAGATACAGGCTGCTGCAACGTCTCTTCGGAATTGCGGGTGCGACGTCAATGGTCTGCTGCGGCGTCTGCTTCGGATCGATGGGTGCTCTGATGCCCCGATGCTTGTGCTGCGGAAGGCAATCGCTCACAAGGGAGACGACGCCATCGCCGAGATGGAGTCAAAGGCCAGGGAGGAGGCCGAGCGCTTCCTCTCGGAGCCTCTGGTGCCCCTCGACGTAAACAACCACCCTGCAACCCCTGCGCCCAAGGCAAAGACAAAGAGGAAGAGGCGGAGGAGGAGGAGAAGGGGGGACGACGACGAGGAAATGGAGGACGAGGAGCCACCGAGGGAGGGCGACGACGACAATGCTCGTGGTGCTGTGGCTAGGGACGAAGAAGCTCGCGACGACGAGTCTGAGGGTGCAAACGACGACGGTGCCGAAGAGACCGACGTCGTTCGCTTCGCCGAGGACGACTACGAGGCGATTGCGGCGGACTACGAGCGCTCAAACAACTCTCTCGTTGTGGCGACGATCCCGCTGAATCTCAATATCCCTCTTCACATCGACGACATCTTCGATCCTCAGGATCCCAATTTGGAGTCCCTTTTGGCGTTGGCGCAGCACTACACTCGTCTTCTTTCGGTCAATGGAAACTACGGCGATTTGCAGGCCAGGTATTTACGGCTCCGAGCTCAGGACATTCAGAACGATGCTCTTCCTGCGCCTCGCGGATCTGATACCTGGGGGTCGTATCTAACCGCGCTTCCCGACGACGAC